>BPLR01013719.1:0-15444 GCA_021605095.1 Caerostris extrusa | reverse complement strand
TCTTCAGCTGAAAGAGATTATATGAGGTCTCAGTGCATAGCCTCAGTCAACATCTTCAGCTGAAAGAAATTATATGAGGTCTTAGTGCATTATCTCAGTCATCATCTTCACCTGAATAAGATTACATGTTCTCAATACATAGTTAAATAGTTGCATAGTTTCAGTCAACATCTTCAGCTGAAAGAGATTACATGAAATCTTAGTGCATAGCAGTTAAATAGAAAATTATCTCCAACAAATGTACAACACAAATTTAGAAATAGCAGTTACGATCTACTGAAAAAACAAAGAAAAAAAAAAAAAAAATCCATTTATTATCCAGTCAACATATTGGCCAATCGGTGATGTAGTCGATTTCCGAAGAATGTCGAAAACCTTGAAATCGTTATTGTACTAGCAAAATGATTCAGACACTTTTAGTTTTATGGGAAGTAATTTCGACTTCCACTCCACATGTTTTTTATGCGCCACTGCTTCCTGTGTAGAGATGTTGAACTAAAAAAATGTTTGAATATGACGTTATGTCTATATTTCACCGTGTTTTTATTATCATTGCTATTAACTGTGACAACGACAAAATATCTTCCGCTCTGTAAAAAAAAAAAAAAAAAAAAAAAGCCATTTCAGTAAGTTAATTAAATGATTATATTATATTAAAAGTACAATTTATGTTCTTAAAAGGAAATAAAGAGTGAATAAATATTGTTAAAAAAATTAACCTATCTAACTCCAGTTAAGAAATCTTTTTTACAAAAAGCTTTCCTTATTGTAGAAAAAAAAGGGGGCGGGGGGGATTAGTATTAACTTTTTTTTTTCTTCTCCCCACTTGGTCGGGTCGATAGCAACATTTTATACGATGACCGTGAGTCGTGCGGTCTCGTGGAAGATGGGATGGGTGCAGCTTCTTTGTGCTGGAGCACCCGTAGGTAGATGCGAACTTGGCTCCGTGACGCTGAAAAAGAAAGGCAGTACATTCCGGGAGGACTTTTATGGGGAACTACCCTGCATTTGCGTATCGTTTGGGAGAAAACCCGGAAAACTCCCATTATTATAAAAAGAAAATTAGTCTATATGTGTTTAAAAAAAATTGTTAGAATTGTTAATTCATAATTGCATGGAGATGATATGAAAAATATTGGAACTTATATTCGAATTCAATTATAGGCTACAGCGCTTTTCAACAAATGTTTAAAGTATGCGAACACATGTATATATATAAATTCTGGTGGTCTGCCACAAACAGATTTCGGATTCGAATCCCTGGCGGTGCCATGGATGTTTGTAGTGGTTCGGAATCCACTTTTGCTATAGCTTCCTGTCTCACATGATCATAGAGTGTCAAGGAGCCCAGTCAGACTTCTCACGCACATCATTGCCAAACTGTAAAGCAGCAACTCAGCTCTAGGCACAGTGGTGTGGTGTGGTGTGGTGTAGTAATAGCGGTATTATATGATTATAGAACGTCAGCGGGTATGTTATTATGGGCATTACCTAGGGGAATTATCAGCGTTTTTATTATGGGGTAGGATTATCAGCGTAGGGCTGAGAACCCTATTCCATAATAAAAAAACGTCTTCTGTCTTGAACACCTCAAATTTAAACTACAATAAATCGCTAAACAATTAATTTTCATTAATTTTATTCATAAATTACTACGTTCATATACTCCGACTGCAAGTTTTCTTGACATAAGTAATTTTTTTTTTTCCTTCCATATCTAGTATTTACAAGAAAACGATTTTAATTTCTGAAATTATAGCGTATTTTTTTTCTTAATTCGAAATGAAAAATTCATAAAAATAAAAGAAACACAAATAAGCATAAATGCTCATTTTTTGATTTATAATATTATTTTATCGTCATTGTATAATTTTTGATATATTACTATTATTTTATGATTTTTTATTGTAACTGTAAACAGTTACTCAGAGAACGTAATTTTCTATGTGCATCGTTGAAATGAATTCACATTATAATACAATGACATTAAGTAGAATTGTTTGTTTAAAATAAATTGAAATATTTTAATAAATATTTTCAGACGTTAAAATAAAAGAAAGAATTAACATTAAACAGTTCGTCTCACACGAGCGCTTCTTCGTACACAATCAACTCTCTTGCTGCACTGACAGGGAAAAAAATAAATTAAAGTACACTATTGGCTGTGACGAACGTCTTTTGCGAGTAAGAGGCACGTGAATGGGTCACAGAGAGGTCTTCTGCCATTCCATGATCCCCGTAGAAACGTCACAATTTGGCACTCAGCCAAGTTAGTAATTTCATAATAGAAACATTTGATTTAAAAGTTTTTGGCAGGTTAGCAGTTTCTTATAATAATTATATTTGGGCGTTCGCTAAAACTGTCAATGCTGGTGGCCAGGTGCCTTCGTAATTATAGTAACAAATGCAAATAAGCAATGCTTGTAATCACGTGGAGCTAAAGAAATCTTCAAGAAAGCTATTGGAAAAAAAAAAAGAATCACTTAGAAATCCAATTTTTTTCTATGAATTTATTATTTTTTATCTGACGCATAGTAAAACAATCACGAAATTTTAATTCTAAATATATTTTAATTATTATTATTAAATTTATTTAATTCTAAATAGTAAATTTTCTAATTAAATAAAAACCATACTTTTAAAATGTAAAACGGCGATTTTAAACATTCTCCAGAAATCGTCTGCTTTTATTATTAGGCTGTTTTTGCCGAACCAATAATAACAAATGAAAGCAGACAAAGTTTTAACCAATTTTTTTGTAAGAAATAATTTTTTTTTTTTGCTTTTATAAATATTTTTCAATTTAAACTGGTAAGTTGTTGCCTTTTAACAACTTTTCTGTTTCTTAAACTCTTTAAAAAAAAAAAAAAAAAAGTAATTAAAAAAAAATTTTTTTAAAGTCAATTCCTATTTTTTTTCACTATATTGCAGAAAGTCCTTTATAAATAATTTTCATTCATTTTTTTAAGTTTATCTGGCTGCCATCTATTGGTAGATACATGCAACTTAAATTTGAAAAAAAATTAAAATTAATTAATTAAATTTAATTAATGAATTAATATTTGAAAAACTGTATTAACATCTAGTGTCATCCACTACAAGTTCAAAAAAAAAAAAAAAAATGTATTTGAACTTGAGTCAATGAATAAAAGTATTTTATGAACGATTGAAAATTTGAACAAGATATATATAGGGAGAGTGTGAGCTAATAGAAGGAATTGAAAAGAAAACACAACGGAAAAAAATTCTAATTAATTCTCTTTTTAATTAAAATCACCATAAACCATCTAATTAATTATATTACCATAACCAATATATTAAATCTAATTAAATTTTAATTATTAAATTATTTCTTTCTTTAATTAAATAAACCTGTAATTTTAAGATATTTATGAATATTTTAATATATTTACTTATAATGACAATGCATTAAATTGCTACTGTAATACTTTTTACATTGTTATAACAAGGCATTGTTATAAGACTTTAAAAACTATAGCACGTAGAAAATAAATGGACTTCCACTATTTTATTTCATGAAATATTCTTATTAGTAATTTTTTATTTAGATAAGGCCCTTATTTTTATTGCCACCAGATGGCGCTAACAATTGTTTGTGAAAGAATTACGAATGGAAAGAAAACATCACAGCTCTTTTCTCATTTGGTATTTTTGCTTTTAGTTTTATCATCTCTTGGTCGATTGTTTTTATTTTTGATCTTTACTAGATGTTTTGGATTCACGATTAAATTTGTTTTTGATGTTTTTACGTAAGAATTTCAAAATGCCTTAGAAAAACTTTGCTGGAAGTTTATTATTGTTGATGTTTACCGACTTATTTCTTTAATATAAAAGGAATTTCTGAAGACGTTATTTATAAAAAAAATAATGTCAGTCGCAGAGAAAACATTATAATTATATTTTGATGAAAGGAAACAAAAATATCAACTAAGGAATTCCAAAAATTGAAATTTAATCTTTTAAGTGAGATAAAATTGTTTGAAATAAAAAAAGCGAGTAAATGTTATATTTTTACGAAATGTTCTTAAGTTCTTACTGTGTGACTTAAGAACATTCTTTAAGGAATTATCCAAAATTAAATTGAGAGAAACATAATTTTTTTCCCCGATTTCTGAAAGTTTCTTTATTCCTTTTTCATATTTATTCTTATCTGTTTATCACTTTATTCTTATTTATTTTTCTTTTTGCTTGCTGGCTATTTTTTCCATGAGTAGTGGTGATAAAAGTCTGGTGTGAATTTTAGATTTTTATTTGAATTTTCTGCCGAGGAATGTAACTTGTAGGTTTGTAGAAGCTTTAGTAAAAAATAATGAAATTAAGTTCTTGCTATACATTCATGCGTAACTTTGTGTGAGGTACATTCAAATCAGGATTGTGAATATGAAAAAACGCCAGTAAATAATTTATTTTTTCATGAACGTCTATTTTAAATCTTCGAAATAAAATGAACACATTACATGTAATAATGTGCTGGGGTTTAATTTCATAAAAAATGAACAAATAATATTTGAAAATTGTTAGAAAAGCGATGTTTTGATTTTATCGTGTAAGAGCTTTTTGTTTATCGATAAAATAGTAAAATATTTTTTTGTTAAAAGAACTAAAAATAAAATTAAAAACACATACAATTGCTATTTGGAACACCGCTATACATACAATTGCCATACTATTGCTATTTGGAACACCGCGTGTCGTTGGCATTCAAAATTTTTGGAGCCTGATGGCTAGTGAATAGCGCTAGGTACCACTAGTTTCGAGTTCAAATCCATGTCCAGTCATGGATGTTTGTAGTAATTCGATTCCACTTTAAATCGTAGCTCCCGGTCTAATATGACTACTACTACTACACCACACCACATCACTGCGCCTAGAGCTGAGTTGCCCCTATACAGTTTGGGAATGATGTGGTGAGAAGTCTGACTGGGCTCCTTGACGCTCTACAGTCATAGGAGACCGAAACCTGCGGCTTAAAGTCGATTCCGAACCACTGCAAACATTCATGGCACCGTCGGGACTCAAACAAGAAACCGAGCGCTAGACACTCGCCCATTCAAGCACCAAGTCTAATATGACTGTAGAACGTTGGACGTAGGGCTGACAAACCTACACATAAAAAGAACATCTCCTGTCTTGAAATCTGCCAGTATTCAGACGGCCTTGGGCCATCATGGGCTATTGCGCTAATGTTGATGATGATGATGATAATTACTATATTTATAGAAAGTAAAAAAAAAAAAAAAAAAAAAATTGAATTATTAGTTAAATGATACAGTTAAAATGTAGCAAATGGACAATAATGCATCAACTTACAATTATTTTAATAACTGACAACTGAAAAAATAATTTTATAAATAATTATTGAATTAACTTTTTAATGAAGTAATTTCTTGCTAAATTTACTGCTTGAATTTTCAGTGCAGTAATGGAGACATTCTTTAAAATATCCACCAAAATTCTTTAACAAAGTTAAAAACCTCTTAGTATTTTTTAAAAATAAAAGGAGTTCCTGGAATCATTTTTTAAACTCTTCTTTGACTAAGTAGTTTTTAATGAGATCATTTGAGACTTTGAAAAGTTTCAAGGTCATTTTCTTGATGACTTAAACGTCTACCCTGAAATAATTTCAAAGCTTCAAAATATCACTGTATCCTTGAGTTATAACAATCATTTCAATTTGTCGTTATAGATTTATTTTCTGCAGATACTCTGAGTTTAAACCTGCTTTATTTGTGAAAAGAGAAAAAAATTTTTATATAAACTCATATAATTTTTTCTGCAGTTTTATTTTAATAAATATTTGGACACATTTTAATTCAAAACATTTTTAACATGGGATTAGAAGTAAATAAGCAATTACTTGAAAATACGTAAAAATTAATATTAAGGTTTTCCAAATATGTGTCTCGTATTGGTATATGCTAGCTAACATGTGTGCAGCTAGCATGTAGGTGGCTGAGATTCGAATCCATTACAGGAAGTCCACAGTCACAAAACGAGCAAACATGTTTGTAAAGCGTATGCACATATGTATACGTACACATATACATATATATATATATATATATATATATTATATCTAAATAACATATATCTGGGGGACATATATATATATATTACTGTGTCCAAAAAGTAAAAACCAATTTTCAATTTAAAATTCCCGGCGCTTATAGAATTTCACTTCTTTTCTTCTATTTTAGGTTGCTGGCACGGTCCTTGACATCTGTGTGAAATTTGACGTCAAAATATTGATTAGTGTTTGAGTTACGCTTGGCTTTTCAGACGCTAAAAACTGATTCCGGCGATTTTCGAAAGGTCTGAATTAATTGAACAAAGAACTTACATTCAATTTTGTTTACGGAAACGTATAGAACGTTGCAGAAGGCATTCGATGAGCATTCCTATATCGTAAATAAATGTTTAGAAGTGGTAAAAACAGTTCAAAGAAGGCAGAGAACGCGTTGAAGACGATGAGCCCTCTGGCCGACCATCCTCTTTCAACCAACGAAGTTCACGTCCAAAAATTAAAGATTTGGCGCGTGCAAACCGTCGATTTACAATTAGAGACCTTGATGATGATGATGTTGGAATTTCAAAAGGATTGGCCAATTCCATTTTTGGGCCTCAAACGCGTCAATTCTCGATTGGTACTGAAAACACTGAATGCTCCAGCTCACATTGCATTGATACTTCTTGACTTTTTCACCAAAAATGAAACCCATATCGTTCCACAACCACAGTATTCACCGTGCGACTTAGCCATTCCCTAAACTCAAAAGACCACACCAGAGAAATCCTTTTTGAGTCGATTGAAGAGATTCAACGTGAATCGCCGAACGCTTTGAAGACCATGCCTGCCGATGACTTTTTAGCATGCATTGGGGATTGAAAAAGTTGGCACAAAGTTGTACAGAGAGGAGTTACTTTTGAAGACGATGAAAATAAATTTGGAAGAATAAATAAAGAGTTTTTGAAAAAAAAAAAAATATATTGGTCTTACTTTTTTTTGGGCACAGTAGTATATCTAGCGAACATATGTATATATACATATCTCTGGGGAATATATCTATATGTATGATATATATGAACATGCATATAGGTATGGAGCATATGTATATGTACATGTATGTGCATATATAAGCCTCTTCATCGGTAATTAGATTAGTTGGTAGGAATTTTTTCTGTGTTTTCTCCCATGCGAGACGCAAATTCAGAGCAATTATCCCTAAAAGTCCTCTCGAAAGGTAATGCTCTTCCTCTTTACCAGTGAGTGAGCTGTTTGCGGCATACATCAATGGCAAACGAGGCCCACCGATATTTTAAAAAAATCAATTGCATCCTTTTATTAAAGCAAATTTGTTTTAACATAAAATATATTTTTCTGCACGAACTATTAGGAAATTTATTTTTTATATATTGCCTGAATATATTAAGATTTGTTTCTATTTTTTTGAAATACTTTTTCATAAGAGTTTTTTTAATGATAAGTTTTTTTATAAAAAGTAGAATATCGAAATTAATTTATTTATTAAATAAAATATCTATCCTTGAATATTTAAAATATAAATTAAATTTAAAAAAATATGCTAAAACATTAATGGCGAAACTAATACACATATCATTTACTTTTTTCTTTATTTTCTTATTTACCTGTTTATTATTATTATTATTTTTGAAATCATCATTATATATATATATATATATGATATAAATGGTGATAAAGTCTTAGCGTTACTTTCTAAAATGTTTATTTCTTTTCGTTCCATCTGATTATTCTTATTTATGTGCAAAAAATTTGCAGATAACTAAATCTTTTCATTCTTCAAGATAGCTTATTTTAGGCTATTAAACTTTTTTTTTCAACATTTATAAATTTTCGTTTTTTATTTGTTTACTTCGAAATGAATTGATATCAAATTTTGAATAAAACAATGATTTCGATATTCTGAACTTCAAAACATAATCAGATGTTATTCATTATTCTTATTTCACAAATATTTATTTATAACCTTTTCTAAATTAAAAAAAAAATAATAATAAATAAATAAATGTACGTAAAGCTTCGAAGACTTGAACATTTTGTTTTTTTTTTCTTTTTTACATCTTGCAAAGAATTAAAAACAAACATACTATATTAATGAGAAATGTCTATCATTTATAATTTTCTTAGATAGAATAATATGAAGTTTTTTTTATATTTAATTAACTATTTTGTGTTTAAAATATTCTATGAAATGAGGATATGAAAATCCGTTACATAGGTTACCTGTGTAAGAAAAAAATTCGTAAAGAAATATTCTTTCATTAAACCGGTTATTAAATTTGGCGCCACATTAAACGTGCCAGAGATCGCTGTGTTTCAGTTGGATAAAATTGAATCATTTTTATTCATGCTTCTATTTCATGGTGTCTGGTCATTGGCGACGAAACGATCGCTCGCCTTACGGCAACCATAAAACAGCTTTCAAATGTATGGCGTGTAGCGCGGGTGTCCTGAGGTATGATATTTAATTTACGTTAATATTTTGGAATTTTATTCTATTTTTTAAAGAAAATTTCAAGACTCTGGATAGTTCATCCTCCGTTTTTTAAGTACATCTTTATCATCATATATTTCGGTAAGTCCGCATTTTATCCTATCCATGGCGCGTTTTTACCTGAGATTCAATAGGCTTAGTCGCGCCATGTTTGTACGTGTACTAAGCAGAATAGGGTGTGATGTTTTTTTATTGGGCCCTCACAAAATGTGCATACGGACGAGCGTAATTGATTGGATGGAAAAATATCTTTTGCATCTATTTTTTGAATCCATCTGACCACGTATTTAGCCGTAAAATGGAGAGTTTAGAAAAAGAGCAGCCGATATGCCACACCCCTCTAAATGTAAATACTACTATGATTCATAGAAAAAAAAAAATTACTTGAGAATGTTTTTCGTATTTTTAATTTCACGAAGTATGCAGTTAAAGTATGCAAAAATTTTTAATAAAATTTTCGTAGCATATTTAAAGTACTTGTGGCTTTTTTAATGTTTTGCAATTGAGCTGAATCATTTGTAAACATTTCCAGTTAGTTACTATTTCGGTATGCGATTTGAGAAATCGCGTAAGAATATGATCTTAGGAAAATAAAATTTACAAAACTATAACCGTTAAAAATTATTAGATTTCGAAGTATTTAAATTTTATCGTCAAAATCGATATTTTATTTATTTATTTCTTATATAAAGTAAAAAAGCACATGTATTATCAAATGAATTGAATGATATTCTATGATCTATTCTATATTATTTTTAAAGTTACTATTTAATTTAGTTTCCATTATTGATACGGATAATTTCATTTAATTGTTTATAAATTTTATATTTTATTTATATATTCAACTTTACTGCAGTTCTTTTCAATATTTTGGGTACATCCATAACCTGCAATTTATTTTTCTACTTTATTTATGCTTTATTATTAATGACTAGAAAAAATATTCTGGGATCGAATTTAACCTTTAATTCAATTTAATCAAATACATAAAAATTCAAAAATTTAATGGTTTAAAGTTGAGAAATGTGTTAATTCACAATAATTAATATTATCATTAATTTGCAATGTCTTTAGCTAATACATTTTATTTTAGGTATCATTAAAATTATTTTTATAGTATGTAAAATAATTTAATTTATCATTGAAAAATATAAATAAATAAATAATATTAAAATAAAAGGATAATAAAGCAAGCAAATAAATAAATAAATATATATATATATGAAGATCTATCCTTGCCTGTATATTTGAAGAATTTTTTTTTATTTAATTTAGTATTATTTTGATGAAAAAAATACATCAGAATATGAAAGTACATTTAGCAAGCATTAAGTCATAATTCAATACCAGTTTTGATATTTGATTTTTTGTTACCTGGAATGTTTTTAGAAAATGCTTATAAAATAAGAAAAATACCTTATATACTTGTTTGAAAAGTATTCAGAAGTATTAATTAAATTCATATTTCAAGAGAGCTAAAGTTATTTTTTAATTAAGTTCACTACATGCACATTTCTAGATTGCTTTTATTATTTTTTTATATATTCAATATATTCGAAATGTTGAATTATATTCTAGATCTGTACAAACATGCACAATTCTTTTTGTGATTTTTGTGAAAAAAAGTTTTCAGTGTATATGCAAAATTTTATTCTAGATGTACAATCAATGGAATCCATCTGTATGCATTCATCTATTGTAAACAAATGAATGTACATTAAGTTAATTTAATATTTATAAACATGTTGAAAGTGAAGTGAAGTAAAGTAATGTTTTGTTTCAGGAACTACAATAAAAAATTTGGCACCATTTAAAACATTTATAGATTCTTAGAAAGCTGAAAAAAATAATAATTTGATAATTGATTTTTAGTTGGAAAAAGTTCCTGTAATTTATGTAATTCTGCAGTTGTACATTTTAAGTATATTCTTATATATATATATATATATATATATATATATATATTATATACATCTTTAGAAATCTAAGCAATTATGCTGTTTTTACATTTTATCGCTTTTGCTGTTTTAGTGTTGGTATACTTTAATTTCTTTAGTAATCAGTTTCGATTTTTTATAACTTTTTTTCAAATATTATATGTTGATGTTCTGAAATATGTTTTGGACATTTTCTTTATAGAAGTCTGATCTGCACTTGCTAGTTCTCTAAATTTCTTTTTTGTTCTGTATGGAAACTTGATGCTTGAATGATTTTCGATTGATCTTGAAGTCATTTTAAATTAAAAACTGAGTTTATTATTAAAAGTTCTATTTTTAGTTACTATAAAAGAAATATTTGTGTCATAATTTTTTTTTATTGAATGATGAAATGCCATAACAAACAGCTAGCAGGTTGGAATATTATCATTTCCTTTCATAATGAAACTCGATATTCAGTTATCTAATTTTTTTCTCTACCAAATGCAAGTAACAATTTAATTTGATCCATGAATTATTTTTATAAATTTTTTTGACGATTTTTTAATTAGAGATATCTTTTTGGTGTATCAATAGTACGGAAGGAGGATATTTTTAGTTTTTTTTTTTTTTTTCTTAAGGAAGTGGCTTATATGCTATTTTGTGGAAAAAATTAAATAAATTCTTATTCTAACATCCTGATAACAAAAATAAATAAATAAAATATTGTGAGTTGCATATCAGCCAGGCATAAATTAGGCTAAGATCAACCTTTTTCAATATTCTAATCACTAGATTATTATTAGCTACTTCAAATAATTAAAATTTTTATATTTTTAAATTTTTGTTGTCTTTTTATAGCACCTTTCTTATGTATTCAAAATTTCTTTTATCTTAATTTATAATTTAATAAGGATAAAATAACTTTAAAAAGTCAGCTACCCAAAAGTAGAAAATAATATTGAAATTAAAATTGAATTGAGAATAATATTGATAAATAATATTGAAAGTAGAAAATAGATTTAGAAATTACTACTACTACTACTAATAATAAATGTAGTTCAGTTGCATTTATTATTATTTATTTCATAAAATTAACTCATTTTTTCATTCTGAATGAGCAAAAATAAATTGCTGCAATGGTATTAAATGCTCATCATGAAAATTTGTCTGGTGCTACTTAAACTGCTAGTTGGGAAGGTTTCAATAAGCTGTTATCATTTTAGGCAAACTGCCAGTCATTTGTTTGCCAGTTTTTAAGTTGCAGTTAAAAATTTTCATACTTGGTTTCCTTATTCCCCTAATATAAGATTCTCTAAGACTATGTAGTTTAAAAATTTATATTTCAAAATTGAAATTAAAAAAAAAAAAAAAAAAAAAGAAATCTATTGAAATAGAGGTTCTTGTTGTAATTGAATTATATCTTCAATCCTGGTAATTTTTTTATTTTTAGATTTTTTTTTTTTTAAATGAGTCGCATTTATTTGTTATCTTATACATGCATCCCTTAATCATTTGTCGATTTCTAAAAAAAGTTTGTTCAGAAATATAATGAAATAATGTAATTTGAATTTGGGACATGTCTGCTCAAAGATCACTTCATTATGTTACTGAAATTATCATAGTAGAAAATTTCATATTGTTATGTCATTTTTTTTTAGATTCAATTTCCAATGAATTCGTCTTTTAGAGGCAATCAAGTAGCAAGGGGCAACAAAGGCTACACTCTCTGAAACTATGTACAATGTAGTAATGATACTGCTCTGACATTTTTAGACTACATATTCGAAAATTTGACACTACGAGTTCTAAAAATTTCATTTACACATTCCTGAAATACATCCATCTTTTACAAAATTGCTTTTATTTCTTCATCTCTGAAATAAATATACTTAAAAATTCATATGATTTCTGTAGGCAATGGTGAAATGCAATATATCAAGCAGATCATATGATGCTTTCGCTAAAATTTTATGTTGAAATTTTGTTGAAGTAGAATAGCTCCTAATTTGTTTAATGTACTGTTTCCAAAAATTTGACATTTCAGGAAATTCTGAATTTGATTAATTTCAGTGGTATCCACAAAAAAATTCAGTTGTATTAACGGTGAATCATCTGATTCAACATATTTCAGTGACCTTGCTAAAATTATTTTAAATGCTACTGGAAAAAACAAACAGCAGATTAAACCTCTATACTTGAAAAAAATTAAAATAACAAGTAGAAATAATTTCCTTATATATCTTTCACAATTGAATAATTGCAAACTTAAGCTTCCATGGAATATAGATTACCATTTTTTAATTGACTTGGGTTACAAAATTTCCATTGTGTGAATCATGCATCGCTCAATTTTAGTCATTTTTTTTTATAAATCACTTGCATCAACATATAAGTGAGATATTACTATACTGTGATTTAATCAAGTGCAATATTCATTAGATTGTGATTAACTATATATTATACATCCATCATTAGCTCTAAATATTTATGAAACTTAATTTCATGTTAAGTCTGAGTTGAGTTGAGTTGTATTACGTTGGATTTTTTTTTTTTTTTTTGGTAGTTAATTTCCCGTCTTTTGCTCAACCGTAACTTCCATGCCTTTTTTTCTTATCATTACCTGAAGCGTTGAGTCTTTTCAGGTCTGTTCCGTTCGGCGATTTTAATCGACGGTGTGCATGACCCAAAGCGTCGAATAAAAGGACAGTGCCAGGAAAAAATGAAAAATAAACCAACAAAAATCCAAGAGGCACAGAATTAGGTGTGTCCCGTGACCTAGAGTATTTATGTACCCTCTCAACTCTTTACGAGAGGAGAAATTCCAATACCTGATGCCTGAAATGGACACTTGACGGCAACAATGCTTAGCATCGCTGTATACGCCTTAAAGAGGAAATATGATAGCACTGGATCTTTTGTTTGTTTAAATTAAGGAGAAATTATCTTTTTCTCCACATAAAAAAAAAATATTTCCAAGTTTAATTACATTATTCATTTTGAGAAATATGAAACGTTCTAGTGCGTTTGTTGTGAAAAGCATTGTCGTAAGATAAGTGTGGTTGATTATCGTCAGAATATTAGGTGAAAGAAGTTATGTTATCTGTCAGCACTTTTAAGAGTATTAATAAAATATGTATTGATAATAGAATAAAAATATGTATTGATAATAGAATAAAATATGTATTGATAGATTTATCCTGTATGATTATCCTCGCTGTATCATACTCGGGTTTACTTCGTGAATGTTTTCTTAGTTTTTACATTTCACTCTTATAATCGGAGGGTAGTTAAATTGATCGGCTGAGAACAGGAAAATAAAATTACATATGTTGTGGTTTCGTTTTTATAATTCCGTGTTTGTTTTTATAACTCTTTGAAGTAAATTCTTAAGCCTGTGTTATTTTAAAAGACAAATCTGGGAAAGTATTATTTATTACGACATAACATTTACGATTTAGAAAGTATTTATTATTATTATAGTCCTTATATTTTCAGTTTTTTAATTATTTATTGTGTATTTTTTTCTAAAAATAATTGATTTAGCTCCTCTTTCCACCCAAGTACTAAAGAAATTAACTTTTTTACTACATTCAAGACAGTTATATTCTACATCAACATGGTGTTAAAATGGTTTATTTTTAAATGGAAAATTTTGAATTTTAAAATCTTCTTAGTTATTCCAAAAACTTCCTATATTTTAATTATTGTAATTAGTTAATATTATGCAAATATATTTTAATTATTAATTAGTTTCTACATCGGCTTGGTAAAAATGGTTTATTTTTAAATGGAGAATTTTGATTTTAAAATCTTCTTAGTTATTCCATGAACTTCAAGCAAATATATTTTAATTTAATTAATTAATTTTTAATTTAAATAGTCACTGATAATTCTTTGATCTGCCATCTAAACAATATTTAGAATTTGAAATAATTTAACTATAACAGCATATTTTAAAATATTTATTGAAAATTAGCTGTTTTACAAATAATATATTTTTAGCTAAAATAAATATTCGTTACTCGTTAGGTTACTCAAACTTCTGCTAGAATTTGTACCTATATCTGAGGTCATGTTAGTTCGGTCGATGACTTAGTTCCGAGGTCGACATTTGGTGTTGTCTTTCTTAACCGGTTGTTTTTCTTTTGGCTGTGGGGTCTTGGAATAATTCATTTTGATTTGCCCTATGTACATCCTAAGAGTTACAAGTTCATTGGAAAATACTAAAGAATTAATCTTCCTATAAAAAAAAAAAAAAAGCCTATAACATCGTTTATCTAATGATATTTTAAATGGCTTATTAGGACAGTTTTTGTTGGAAACTCCAAAAATATGAATAATACAAAAATAAATATACATTGTTTGATTTTTTCCCAAAATAATCGTTAGATTTTAAAGTTGTTGAATATTTAGAAGAATAAACATAAGAATTTTGAAAGATCACAAAATGCAAAAATTTTTGAAAATTTCTAAGCAAATTCATGGCTGGACCCCAATGGAAATTATGCTATCTTGTCTAATTTGCAGTATAGTAAGTTTTTAAGCAAGCTACTTAATATGGAATAAGTTTTGATTTTAGATTTTGGCTAATATGGATTAAGTATTTTATGTAAGCTACTTGTGAAATTTATAATAAGATAGTAATACAAAGATTTTTTCAAACCTTTTGGATGTCTTGCCATTTAAATTCAGTTTTAATAATAGATTCTCATATTTAACTGGATATTTACTTTGATTAAAATTATTATTGCTGTTAAGATTCTTACATTGATCAATGTGTAATTTCGGTTTTAGAAGTTCAGCCTATTCTCTTTAATGTTGATACAATCCACAGAAACCCATATAAAAATCAAAACAAAATTTTGTACGAAAAATTATTATCATTCAGACTTGTTTGCAAAATCAGTTTAATCATCAGAAAAGATCATGGACTTATCAGAAACTCGACTTATGTTTAAGGAGCAATACGT
>BPLR01013718.1:0-35311 GCA_021605095.1 Caerostris extrusa | reverse complement strand
GCTACGTATTATTAAGAGTAATAATGAAAAAGATATTTTAAACTCCCCGCTGATTCACAAAGATATTTCCGAGCGTTTAAATACTTCTAATGAAACCTCGTGCGTCCTGCACCGAATGATTAAATCTGGCTCCATTGATGTTATTTGTAAAAAGTTTTCTTTCATATCTATCCCTTTCGTTTTTATTTCTATGCAAGATAATAACACTTGGGAATGTTACAACTAAATACTTCGGAGAGCGGCTTCTGTAAGTTGTGCTGCCCTCTATTGGCATTTTATGCAATCATAAAAAAGCGTGACTAGGCAAGTTTTAAGACTATACATAAATTTAACACTCAGGAAAAAACTCCAATTTGATTATTTTATTTAAATTTCCTTTTACAATTTTTATTTATATTTTTGTATTATATAATATTAATTTAACTTCTTTGAATACTGGAGATTTTTATTTGATAAATATTACTTATTAAAAGAAAATATGCAGTGCCATTTTATGTTTTTAATAAATAAATAAAATAAAATCGAAATTAGATAGCACCATAGTTAAATATAATAAAAAGGAAGAGGAAATTTTTTTACTCATCTATTCTACTGCAAATAGAAATTTAAATGAAAAATTAAAAGAAAAAAAAAATGACCTTTTAATTTTTCATTAGAAATTGACATGCATTTAAATGCTGAAAATCTGTCTCCTGAAAATCTTTTTTCATTCAATATTCAAGAACAGAAGCGCGAGTTTCAAGCAATTGGAGCATTGATTCTTTTTGCTGGTTGAATATCAACGATGCATTGCATAAACGGAGTCATTTTAAAGCAACACAAGCAAGTTTTTTCTTCAATTTAATTTATATTTTTAGAATTTCCTACTAATGAATTTCATTTCAAACTTTTTATAACCAATGGAGTGGGATACAACGAATCGTTATTATTCATGTATGTACTAAATTACATGAGTAGTTAAATTTTTATTGGTGATTATCACTAATTCTGAAAATGTTTTGAACATAATCAAGACCTTCAACAGTTTTGAGTAAACCTGCCAAATTCTTTAATAAAATAAATTAAAGTATTAGTTTATCATTTTCGAATTATTTCCACCGGAAGATAAATTAAAATTCACATTAAATGAAAAGAAATAACCATCAGTGATTAAAAATAAAAACAAGTAATATAAAAAAAAAATTTTTTTAAGTCAATTCCTACTTTTTTTTTCACTATATTGCAGAAAAAGTCCTTTTATAAATAATTTTCATTCATTTTTTAAGTTTATCTGACGCCATCTATAGGCAAATATATATGCAACTTAAATATAAAAATTTTTAAATTAATTAATTAAATTTAATTACAGAATTAATATTTTTGGAAAAAAACACTGTATTAACATCAAGTGTCATCCACTACAAGTTCAAAAAAAAAAAAAAAAAAAAATGCATTTTGAACTTTAGTGGATGAATAAAAAGTATTTTTATGAACGATTAAAATTTGAACAAGATATATATAGACAGGGTGAGCTAATAGAAGGAATTGAAAAATTTGAATGTTAGAAAACAGCCTGTTCAAAGACTGAAGGCAAGCTTTGCTGGAAATTTTTCTTATAGAAAATTTAAATGAGAAAGGATTTGTTTTCATTTAAGTGAAAAACTTATTACAAAAAAAAAAAAAAAAAAAAAAAAAAAAAAAAGACGACTAAATAAATTTCTAAATTTAAATTATTATTTTGTTTTTTTAAATTATAATAAATTTAAGTGCATTTATTCCACTTTTTTTTTTTTTTTTTTTTTTTTTAAATATTTGTCTGTAAATAAACTAGCTTTTCATCCTGTTTAAGAAATTTGCTGCAATAATTATTTTTAATTTTGATCGATTTCATTCACTTTCTTTCATAAGAACAGCCTTTTTTGTTATTCAAGGCGCCCTGAACTGGCTATTGATACCGCGGGCTTCAGGGTTCAAATCCTGGCGGTGGAATGGATGTTTATGAGTGGTTCGAAATCCATGTTAACCTGTAGGTCCCTGTCTAATTAGCTTAAAGCGAATGAAAAGTGACTGAGAGACAAACCAAACCAAATGTTAAGTATTCTATCCCTATTTATATTATGTGTAATAGAAAAAATTGTTATACATATTCATTAAGTCTTTCAAAAGGAGTATACGAAAAATTATGTTAATTAAACAAAAACCAATTTTTAATTAAAAATTTTTTTAATCTTTAAAAGCATGCATAACAAAGATTTTTTTTCAAGTTTTATTTTTTTTTTTAATAATGAATATTAATAATTAAAGAAAATATATTAATTATCTTAAAAGAAATAAAATAAATATCATATGTACTCAACATTTAAGCCTGAAATTTCACGACAAATGTAAGATTAATGAATAAAATGAAATAATTATAAAAATATCTTGCCCATTACATTATCTTGCCCCAACTACACTGAAATTTCAGATTTACTCATAATATTTAAGATAACTTACTATTTAAAAAAATAACAATTAAAAGATTAAGAGAGAAATTCAATATAAAATTATAACTAATGAATGTTTTGAAAAAGTTAATAATACTCAAATAGTGTGCTGCCATCTATAGACTTTAATGAACACTACATTATTATCTAGTTAGAAATAATAGCTAATAAAGAAAGAGAAGACAAATATATGGCATACAGAAAAAAAAAAAATTACTATATCACCTATTCATTGTCGTCTGGTTACAGCGAATGAATATTTTGCACGGGGAAAAAAAAGCCAGTAATATAAAAAAAAATTTTTAAAATCAATTCCTTCTTTTTTTCACTATATTGCAGAAAGTCCTTTATAAATAATTTTCATTCATTTTTAAGTTTATCTGGCGCCATCTATTGGTAGATATATGCAACTTAAATCTAAAAAAACCTAAAACTAATTAATGAAAATTAATTATGGAATTTATATTTGAAAAAACTGCATTAACATCCAGTGTCATCCACTACAAGTTTCAAAAAATTAATTTGAACTTGAGTGGAGGAATAAAAAGTATTTTATGAACGATTGAAAATTTGAACAAGATATATATAGGGAGAGTGTGAGCTAATAGAAGGAATTAAAAAAAAACAAAACATTGGAATAAGTAGAGTAACCTTTCTTTTATTTTATTTAATTTTCTTTTAACAATAAAAATATTAAATAAAGCGTGCGAAATTCTAATTTTATTTATTTATTTTGTTTTGTTTTGTTTTGTTTTTATTCTAATGATTGATTATTTATTCTTCAGAAGGGTTTTCCCAAAATTTCATATTATTCTTCTAGTCTTGTATTGATACACAACAGTAAAAAACTAAAATATTCCTCAGCTATTTGTTTTTTGTTGATCTTTGTTGCAATACAAATTAGTAAACTAACAACTAATTTTTGAAAAGAACATGAAGTTATATAATTGTTTTTAGTATTAATTCAGAACAATTATTTTTGAGAGCTTTTTTAATTTTACAAAATTTCCACATTGAATTAGAAAAGATTTCAAACGTTTATTTGCAGAGTATATTGGATTGAATATACACTGCAAATAAAAAAATTGATATCAAATTTCTCTGTTATAATAGGAAGGTTCTTTTTAAAATTCTCAAAAGTGAAATTCTTATTATAAAAAGCTTCTAATTATTTCGTCATTTTGACTTATTGTAAACAGTTCTTCGAAATACATGATGAACATTCTTAAGCAATAAAATTACGTAAATCGGCATCCATGCTCATCGCATAAAATCAGCTATATTCTACTTTTTTTTTTAGCAGAATTTTTTATTGTTTTTGCTTTCCTAGCATTATATCTAAACAAGTAATATAAAAAAAAAAAATTTTAAAGTCAATTCCTACTTTTTTTTCCACTCTATTGCAGAAAGTCCTTTATAAATAATTTTCATTCCTTTTTTTAAGTTTATCTGGCGCCATCTATTGGTAGATATGTGCAACTTTAATCTTAAAAAAAAAAAACTAAAACTAATTAATGAAATTTAATTACTGAATGAATATTTGAAAAACTGTATTAACATCCGGTGTCCTCCACTACAAGTTCAAAAAAATGTATTTGAAGTTGAGTGGATGAATAAAAATATTTTATGAACGATTGAATATGTAAACAAGATATATATATAGGGAGAGTGTGAGCTAATAGAAGGAATTGAAATAAACAGCCTCCCATGCTGTTCACGACATCAACAATTCTACTCAGAAGAATAAATGAATATGTGCCTTGCTTACATTTTTTTTTTAAAATTGTGCTTCGTATGTTATTACACGAATAAATTCTTACACTCGTGGATTACGTGCAAGACGGTATGTTGCCGCTACTGTTTAATTATGCTAAATGATACTTAAAGGAAAGTTTTCCGGACGTCAACAAAGGTTCTCTTTGTTAAAACAAAAGCGACCGTCTGCAAAAGCATGGTCGCCGCAGATTATAGAGAATATACATTAAATTAACACCAACACATGGCTGCTTTATCCATTGACGTCACAAGATCATTGTACTAACGTCATAATGAATACAATATAGTGATTGGTTCATTATAAAAGGAACTTTAATTGGGCCTTTACATCTTGGATATTTAAGTACATTCATCGTATAGATAGGACTACATAATTCAGAAATCAACGCATTCCTTATCAGGCGCGAATCTTTAAAAAAATAAATCGATGGTAAACATGCTACTGCTGTGTCCAAAAGTAAGACCAGTTTTCAATTTAAATTTCCCGTGCATATGGTATTTCATTTTTTTCCCCTTGTTTTTCAGGTTTCTGGCACTGTCCTTGACATCTGTGTGAAATTTTATGTCAAAATATTCATTATGCTTGGTCTTGTGTGATGCTAAAACTGATTCGGGCGATTTTTGAAATGTCTGAATTCATTGAGAAAAGAACTTGCATTCAATTTTGTTTGCGGAAACGTATAGAATGTTCCAGAAGTCGGTGAGCATTCCTATATCGGAAAGAAATGTTTAGAAGTGGTATAAATAGTTAAAAGAAGGCAGAGAACGCGTTGAAGACGAAGAGCTCTCTGGTCGACCACCAACCTCAACTAAAGAAGCTCACGACCCAAAAAATTAAAGATTTGATGCTTGCAAACCGTCGATTTACAATTAGAGACCTTGTTGGTGATGTTGGAATTTCAAAATTCCATTTTTAAAATATGTTTTGGGCCTTAAATGCGTCAAATAGCGATTGGTACCGAAAACACTGAATGCGCCAGCTCACACTGTATTGCATCCTTCGTGACTTTTTCGCCAAAAATAAAACCCATATCGTTCCGGGGACACCGTTTTGAATCGATTGAAGAGACATTTCAAAAATCGCTGGTATCAGTTTTAGCATCTCACAAAACCAAGCAGAACTCAAGCACTAATGAATATTTTGTCGTCAAATTTCCCACAGATGTCAAGAACAGTGCCAACAACCTAAAAAAGAAAAAAAATTGAAATACCATATGCCCGGGAAATTTAAATTGAAAACTGGTCTTACTTTTGGACACAGTAGTATTTTAAACAAGTCTTGTTCCTCCTTTTATTTATTTTTTTCTTCGATCCCATTTATTCGTTCGGTAAACGCAACGTATTGAGATGAAGCACAGCGACATTTACTTCCTAAAATCATCTTTCTGTAATTGTATTTCCACTTCGAAAATGAACGAAGCAAGAAAAAAAAAAAAAAAAAAAAAAAGCGTAACGCCAAAACAGACATCGCTTAATCGCATTTCTTTCGCAGTCCGCCTCGCACTAAGTGAGACAAACAATCCAGGCGCACAGCGAAATGTATTTAAATCAAACAAAACTGTCACAAAACAGCGCACGCAGACACGAACAGTAAAAATTAAATCAACTTCTATAAACAACTCGGCATTAAAGAACGTAAGCCAGTTCTTTTTATTGATGTTCTTGCATGATGCAGTGTATATCTGGCGATTTTGGCAAGGTTTATCAAAGAGACCCGACTCTGCAACCTCAGCGCTTTTTTAAATTGCAAGGGGTTTCTTTTTTTTTTTCTCTTTTGCTGTTGTTGTTACTCCTTCCTGGAACTCGGTTCTTGTGGGGAAGATTATTTATTTTTCCGTTGCTTCACAATGAGCTTCGTTTCTGGCGCCTGAAACTTCATATTTCTTCCACGAGAATGGCAACGGTTAGATGGGTTGTAGCAGAAGAAATCTTATGGAAACTTTTTCTTCCCAAATCGAAGTTTGTTTATTCCTTGAGTTCCGAAAAAGTTCATTAGATTTTGCTTTACTTTATCCTCAGTAATTTCTTAATTTCTGAAATAGAATGGAATGAATGAATTTCTGGAATGATCTGTATCATTCATTTTACCTCTAATATCTTATTTGTTTTAATGGTTCAAAGTGAATGTATGGATTTTTTTTTTTTTTTTTTACATCATGAAGTTTTATATTATGTGCGATTTATTATGCAAAATTTTTACGGTAAAGGAGGGGGGGGTAAAAGCGTTTTTGCCTACTGGAGGGGAGGGGGATATTCAAGAATAACTGACTGAACACATGTCTGAAAAGAAATGAAGAACTTTTAACTGCAAAAATGTTTTTTCAATTAACTATGTGAAACTAACTGCGGAAAAACTGTAAGCAACGAATAACTTGCGTAATAACCACCAGACTGATGTAACATCCACTGTGCCGTCACATGACTTCCCTACATCCCCCTACTCCATCCGGTCATTACACGCACAGACAAAATAAATATCAACCAGAGATATTTAAGAATGGGGGCCCACTTGGGGCTTTTTGGAGGAGGAGGAGGAACAGTCAGTTTAGAAGCTGATTTATTTCATAAATAAATCATTAACTTAGCAAGTGGAAAAAAGAGCACCGCCCCCTCACCCCGAGAGAGAGGAGCGGAAATTAATGCATCCGCAGGTAGTTCTTGCCGCGATTACAAGGCGGTGGGGCTTTTGAATTATGTCTCCCAAAATGGCTCTGTGGACTGGAAGTTTGCTTTCTTTGCGGTTGATGCATGGCCGCCATAAACTTATTGCGAGTGAGATTCCGGATAGTGGTGCTGTTGGAGATATCGACGCATTTCCGCGTGAATGACTCTTCCCAAATATCAATTTTCTTCGATAAATCAATGCCACACCATTAGATAAGAGCTATCGTGTATTATAACTTTTCGCTTTCATTACATTTTGATATTTGTATTTGTTTAAATACGCTTCTGTCTACATTACTGTAGGCCAGCATGTTAAATGAGCGATGCAGTCCAACAGGAATTTTCTGCAGACATTGAGATTTTTATATGCTAGTTATATTTAAAAATGAAAACGGATAAAAATATTTAAAAATAATAATAATTTAAAATCGCTGTCTGATTGGTCTTAGAAGCCAATTAAGATCCCACCTGATTAAAAGAAGAACTAAAATTTTATTGTATAAAACTCTCATAAGACCAGTATTAATATATGCATCTGAAACATGATCAATAACAGCAAGAGAAGAGAAAATGTTGGCAGTCTTTGAAAGAAAAGTGCTACGAACTATTTTTTGGGGGCATCAATGACAATGGAAATTGGCGAAGAAGATACAATTTTGAACTTAACAAACTTTTTAGAGATATTGACATTCTAAAATTTATTAAACTGAACAAAACGAGATGGGCCGATCATCTCATGAGAATAGAAAGTGATACAGTTGCTTTGAGGGATTTCAATGTAATCTCTTTTGGACAACGACAAAGGGGAGGACTGTTTAGACTCGGATTTTAATGTTATAAAGATAAAAACTGGAGGTCCATGGCCAAGAGGAGAACAGCCTGGCTGGATCTTTTAAAGAAGGCCAAGGCTCACAATGGGCTGTCGAGCCAGTTACGATGATGAATAATTTAAAAACTAAGATGTCATGACTGTCATTTGACGTCCTGTTTAAGTAGCAAGAAACGACGCCATCCACTAGACGACGCAGAGGATTGACCAGCGCAGAAATGTGACTGAAAGCCAAAGTGCGAAATGGTTTCTTCCGCCCCGTCCGCAGAAATGCATCGTCGACCTGTTGTAATGTTCGATGGCGGAAACTACACAAAAGGTTAGATTTGGGGTTCACTTGAAATAAAAAAAAAAAAAAGGACGAAAAGTTGCTACGACTTTTCTGTTTGGAAATACTGCTGTTGATCAGGTGCATAGTGATTTTTTTTTTTAATCTCTTGAACTTTATAAACGCATTGGTAATATAATGGTTGGTTATAATAGTTATAAGTCCATTGATAATAAAATGGTTGGTTATATAAAATAAAATGGTTGGTTATAATGGTTATAAGTCCATTGATATATGGGTTCCATCTTTAGTGCGCATGCTCATCAATAAATATTCGCAACGCCATCTTATGAAACTTTTAATTCGCTGATTTTTCAGTGTGAATTGCTCACCGAGAATTTTGTTCTTTTTTTTTTTTTTTGAAATTATTAATTAAAAAATTAATTGAAATTTTACTTACTATATTTTATTAACCGATTAAAAGTATAGATTTCAATACTGAATCAGGTTTTTTTTTTCAAAGAAAACTGAATGCAAAGCTTGCGGTACAGTTTAATTGTAGTGAAAATTGAGTATAATCCATGCGCATATGCAGTATAGAATAGATAGAATAACACCAGTTTTCAAGTAGTTTCTATTTGCACGTGCATAGTTTTAACTGCGATGCCCGGGGTCTTGCATGGTTGATACACAATTCACAAACAATATTCATGAGGTGGTTTCAAAAGTTTCGCCCGGGAAATTTTCTTAGTGTATCTTAAAGGCTCTTTCCCAACGAGGAGTCAGGCGGCGACGCGTCACGCGGCAGGGAAGAAAAATTTTTCGACACGTACACACCGAAGTGTCAGAAATCGTTTTACGCCTAGTGAAGTTCCAGTTACATCTACTAGATGGCAGATCTACTATTGGCTCAATCCAAGTCTCATGACGCGGCAAGCACTTGAGTTGGCCAATTCCAAGTTGGAAGCGGTGGATTTCAACCGGTTTCAGGCGAACGTGGTGAGACTAGTGATTGGTCAACGCTTCACGCTTCAACGCCTCACGCCTCGATGTAAATGAGCCTTAAGAACTATGATTTGATGTATCTTAAGAACAAATATTTGGACAAGCATGATAACTATTTAACAAAAGTAAGTGGATCCTTAGTAGAGCTTGCGACCATTTATCTGCCCACAGAGGGTCTCGCACACAACGTCACATTATTTTCCAGATTGCTCTTCGCGACGAAAGAGAGGCGAGCACTCACCTTCCGCCAGGTACTTGACGTTGAGCTGGTGCTGGTGCTGTGGTTTGGCACATTTGTGTCGCGGGGACGACTTCTCTCTGTCCTTCTTGGGGCCCAGGCTGCGGAAGAGGCGGCCCAGGGGCCCTCGCTTCTTGCTGTGCTCGGAACACGTCTCGGAGGAATTCGAATCTGAAACAACACATTAAATATTTAGTGTTTCGCGGCAATCTACCATCATTTGCATACATTAACTAAATCTATTATTATGTAAGAAAAGATGCGCCCAAATCGCAGCTCAAGTACAGATAGTTTGAATCATTGAGGTTCCTACTGTAAGCATTTAATTTATTTCTTAAAATCAATAGCATAAAAATAATTAAAGTTAATATTAAATATTCTGTTTCATACAGGGTGTCTCATTGGCTGATTTACCAAATTAAAATATTCGAATTTCTAGAAGATTCGACACGAGAGTTTGTGGGTACTGCTTTCCAATTGTAGTAGATGACGTTGCGGATGTTGTGATCGTTTTTGCAGAAATTGTACATTTTACACGTTAGTGGTGCGATAACAAGGTGGCTGTTCATACTACAAACGCGAAACTGGCGCAGGAGTGCAGTGGGCGAACAGTACGGCGGTTGTACATGGAGTGATGCCCAATGAAGAATGTTCTCCGTTCGGATGCCTGCACACAGGCATTATTTGAAAGAAGCTCTTTTCCACATTCCTTTCGATGACTGGATTTCGGAGTTGGAAGTATCAGTTGGAAATTCGACAAGTGAACGGAACCGAAACCATGGATGGTTTGGTTTGGTTTGTCGCTCTACGGTCCTCTTGTGCACACTTTAGGCTAAACAGACCGGGACCTACAGCTTAACGTGGATTCCGAACCACACACATGCCACCGCCAGGATTCGAACCTGAAGTCTGATATATCAAAGGCCATTTGGCCACCAGGCCGCTCGAAACCATGGATGAGATCATCTGTTTGTCGTTGAGTTGAGCTCGACGAGAAAGGGAGTGGGAGCCCACCCCGAATAACCTCTTTTGTAGGTCTCCTTTCCTAATACTTCACGGACAATGTAGGTGCAGTATAAAAAAATCATCCGTAGTGCTCCTTATGTCGCACTGCATTTGCTACGTCGGTAACATTCCAGTGTCCAATATCAAAAGTTTGCCATTTAGAAATATGCAATATATTTTCTATCATTTTTTTTTTTTTATTTTGCAAGTAACATTACTTGCAAAACATTACTTGCAAGTAACATTACTTTCATTACATTATTTTGCCCCTAAATAGAAAAAAATTCCAGATTTCGTTCAGAAACAAACTTTCTATAAATTTCTTCATCATAGCACTTTTCGCGCCTTAGCCCAAGTCGTCCCATCTTGAATTCAACACTTGGCCAGGCCCTTTTCCGGGGTTCTCTCTCCCCTCGACGTTCTACGGGCGCTGTTCCAGCAGGTTGCGATCGTTTCGAAAACAAAATGCGAAAGAAAAAGGTTTTAAATTGGAACGCGTTGGAAAAAGGAGGAAATCTACGACAGGAGAAAGAAATGTAATTTTTTTTTTCCCTGTTTGGAGGTGCGTTTCATCGTCGAAATCTCTTCCAACTGTTGGCTCGGAATTTCCTCTTTGCAGAAAATAAGCGTGGCCGAAAATATATCTCCAACAGATTTATCAGAGAAAGGCGGAAAAAATATTTCAAGATCGTTTTGCAGTTTTTATTTTCTTCATATCGACACATTTTTTTTTCAAAAACACAAAATAAAGTTTGACGGTGGTTCTAAAATGCAAGTCTGGTTTGGGTGAAACTGTTTACATTTGTAAACTATTTATTAAATGAATTATATATTAATCTTAATCACATTAGACTAGACATTTCAACTTAAGCATTGATTAAATAAATTTTATAAATCGTATATTTTTTATTAATTATTTACTTCATTAGAATGGTAACACATATTTAACAATTTTTCGATTTATATTTTGCCTTAAAATGCTGAGCTTCAGTCAATCTTTCGGCTTTCACTGCTTAATGCTACCCTATTTGAGGATAAAAGGATTTACATTTTCGTGCATTATAAAAGTTTGGAAAAAAGAGATTCTATATATTCTTTTATTGATTTAGTATATATATAACACAACATGTTCTAATTTATGCTAAATTAAAAAATGAGCGGTGGATAAATAATCTTTTGATCGATGTTTTTTAACATTTTTAATTTCGAAGCATCCATAAATCGGTAATTACAACTTTTACAGCACTTTTAGAGCATTTATGATAAAAAGTATATTTCTCATAAACTGGTTAATACAAATAAAACAACTGATTTTAAGTTGCTATTGAAATGTATCAACAAAAGTTAGCTAAAAGTAAATTAATTATGGAAAACCTCCCAAGTTTTTAAGTGAAAATTATACATTTGATGATATTATAGATCTCTGTTACTTTAAATTAACATCTTCAATAGACATTTTTTTTTTCAAGGTCTAGGCAAATGTCAATATGAAATCATTTTTTAACGAATTTTATCTGTAATCTGTTTTTGATTAGAATAGTTTTCATTTAAGAAAAATTGCTTAGAAAGAAGTCACTTTTGAGAAAGAAAAGAAATAATTATATTCGATTTCTTTCGAAATCCACGAAAATTTAGCTTTATGGCATGAAGAGATAAAGTAATATCTGTTGCGAATATCTTGAAATCCTCTGGTACATTTTATTTCTGTTAATTTCACATTTTCTGACGTACACATGATTAGAACCGATGCATTTTTCTTCTATTCTTGAATAGTGATGCTAAATACACTGGAAAAATTTGAAAAAGTTATTTACCATAATTCTAGGATTTGCAAAATTTACTCAATGATGTCGGCTCACAAATCCTTTATTTTTATTTATTTGAGATTTTCTTCCTTTTCTTTTTCAATTTTTTCCGTTGTTTATCTGAAAGCATTGTTTTTCCGATCCTCTTTTATATATATTTTTCCATTATATAATTGGCCTTCATGGTTTTTGTTCAACCTTGTTTCAAGGGTCTAGGTAGTTCCAGGCGTTCTTTCAATGGATCCAGCATGATGGATCCATGGATGCAATGGATCCAGCATCCTGCATCCAGCATCATGACAAGACGCTTAGCGTTACATTCAGGTCTCCAGCAATCTTTATTTGAGACTGCACTTATCATAATTTTCCACCTATTCCACCACGTTGCAAAATCCAAACGTTGGCTATTGTCATTTCAACAGTTTGCTTTTGCATTTCTCCGAATATTGCAATGTTATCAGCAAGGTATGAGAGCGAAATAAGGGCAAAAATGGCCACGCACTAGTTTGACGTTAACCACCCGCACGCACTAAAGGTCTGAATCTTTTTGGAAGTATTCATCTTTCCTTTTGCTCCCAGTTCCTCTTGTTTTGTCCTTTTGCCTTTAGTGTTTTTCGAGAAAATCAACAAAACAAAAAATTAAATTTTAAACATTTGCGATCTATACTCTTGAAACTGCCCTTGTAATTGTGTTCTCTACAAATAATCCTCCAGTTAGAAGGATTTATTTCCCTTATATATGACTTCATACGTCTGCTATGTATTTATATGCTTCTATTGGGCATTTATGTATTTTGATATTGCTTATATTTATTTCCTAGTTAGTTCCCCCTCCCCTTAACCTTTTTTTTAAAATTTCTTTCCCTCCTATTAACTGTTTGCTTTAAGTACTTTAATTGCTGCTAATTCCGTTATACTTTTTTTTTTATTATATTTGAATTCTGAGCAGATGTGCACTACATGCACTCGTACTGGTACTCGACTCTCCTATCCAATCTAGTACTCAGAAGAAGGGAATGTTACCTGCAGCAGGAAAAGGGCAGGGTTCGTAGAAGTACCTCGATCGGGGACTGAGGCACCTGAAAAGAAACAAAAAAAAAAAAACCTCTTTAATTCTACATTGCATACAAGTTTGGTAGAATATATCACTTGCAGTTTTTAAGCCATGTAATTATTACTTTAGAAAAATCCCACATGAACATTTTATATCGTGGATGTTAAGAAAGAAAGGTACATAAAGCGTGCCAATATTTTGAATTTAATCAAATGTTCTAAGGGGTCAATTAAGAATGATGAAATGAAAACAAGATATTTCATTATAATTCACAACAATACAGTAGAAAACGGCTCTTAAATGTATATTAGTTTCTTTATGAATCACATGAATATTATATGCATGCTTTGTGTTTCCTGTCAATATTGAAACACGCCGGCTTGATGAGCGTGCAGCTCAGGTATTCAAATGAGTACGAGGCTTTGAAGTACGCTAGTATATATATATATATATATAAGGACGGAGAAAATACTCTCCGCCCCCCCAACTCCTCAAGGTAGAACTCTCCAGCCTACAGATTCATCGCACCTGTTCTCGAATAATCATTGAAGTCGCCATCGCTCTGTGGTTCGCATTCAATTGACGAGTTCTAAACCCAATACACTAGAACAATTCTAAAAAAATATATAAATAAATAAAAAAAAAATAAATAAATAATAAATAATAATAATAATAAATAAATAAGTAAATAAACGACGACATGTTGAAATTACTTATTTTATTGAGAATAAACTGAAGAGAATGAATGGATGAGGCGAACTTAAGAATCTTCGGAACCCCTTCTCTGTTTCAGGTTCGAATGAATCCCCAACTGAGGTGAATACACCACAGGAGGAAATCGGGGATCGACAAGATTTATCTCGTCGGAATTCGGAAGTGCACCACCCTCCGGAAGTCTGGAAACCGGTTCCTCCCCACCGGTTTCCCAAACATCGGATATTAATTTCACGGGTGCACGGTGACCGTCCGATCCAGGACTGACTCAGCTCTGACACTCACTCAGGCGCAACCTTTCTTCTTGAGAGCTGGCAGCCCCTTCTTCGATGCACTCCCCTTGGGTCGTCTACTCCTTCTTTTTATAAATTGGAATGTAGAATAGGGTTATTGGGATCAAGGATGAATTTCATACAAGCTGATTAGAATTTTCAAAAAATAACCTTTTTTTTTTTTTTGTATCTATTTAACTTGAGTAAGTACAATAGAACCTCTTTAAGTGGAACTTCGATAAGTCGAAAACCTCCACAATTCGAAAAATTTTTTGTTCCCTTCCCTTCAAGCCCCAAAACCTTCATGACTCGAAATTTCAACCCTCTATTAGTCGAAATAGTTAGTCAATCCCCACAAGCCATTTTGGTATAGATTTTCCCTCCGTAACTCGAAAAAAAAAAAAAAAAAAAAAAAAAAAAATTGGACCTCCGTATCTCGAACATTAGCAATGTTCGATTTAACAAACATTTTTTTTCGACCTTTAGAATTTGATCTTTTGAAACTAATTACCTTTTTAGAGCTCGAATAAAAATAAGTTACCGACTTTAAGGATTTGCCGATAATGCACGCCATTGTTTCTTAGAAAACAATGTATGAGTATATAGTAAATAGAATAACCAATTTTATGAAACAGCAACTCGGAAAAAAAAGAATTTTCTGCTCTTCACAGCTTAGTTAATGCTACAGATAGAGAACGATCGAATTGTCTAAAGCAAAAATAAATAAATAATAATAACTGACTTTTTAATACATAATATTTTTAATTTTAAGTTTGTTTCGGAATTATTGTAGTACATAATATAACTTTTAAGTTGCAAATAAACATATTTATTAGCTCTGTAACTTGAATTTTTATTTATTTTACCTCTCTAATTGAGAATAAGTTAGAAAAAAATCTAAACCTCTTTAGGGTCGACTATTTTTCTTGCAAAATCCGAGTAAGTTGAAATCCTCCACAAGTCGAAAACTCTATAACTCGAATTATTTGGCGTCTCCCTTGAAGTTCGACTTACAGAGGTTCTACTGTATATAGTTCATTAAATGCAGGACTAGAGAAGAAGGATTTCTTGGAAGGTTCGGAACGGCTTTGTCATATGATTAGGTTTTGTAAATGAATGTCCGCAGGGAAAAGATGCCAAGATTATAGAAAGTGCCGAACCCTCGAATGCCGGATCAAAGAGACCTTACGGATGTAACATCGATGTCATTTTTTTTTCTTATTATTTTTAAATTATTTGGATTATTGCTATAAAATTACGAAATATTCTAATTAATTATCTTTTAAATGAATCTAATAAATACGGCTTTGTTACGTCGAAACCCATGTCCCCCTGCTTAGGGAGATCAACGCCCTATGTCCAGAAAAACATCCTGTCTGTGGGGGTGTCTGGCTGGGGGTGAGCTGACGGGAGAGAGAGAAAGAATGTAAGAAGGGAGTTGTACTACTACGACCATAGAGAACGGTCGTGTGGCAGGCATCTACGAGTTTGATGTCTGCATAAACTGAGTTGTACTTCTACGACCAGAGAGAACGGTCGTGTGGCAGGGCATCTTCGAGTGTGATGTCTGCATAAACTAAATAAGTTCAACTTCTGCAACCAACGAGAAAGGTTGTGTGTGGCAGTCCTCTTTCGAGCTTGATGGCTGCATAATAAAGGAGTGAATTTATACAGTCCATTTGAATCTGTGTCATTCTTCGTGTCTGTGTCGAAGATTACTTGAGTTTATTGTGTATAACTGAGCTATCGAACATTTTGGTCCGTCGAGCCGGAGACGGATTAGTGGAATCAGTGCATTAAAATAGAGTGATCCATTGGATTTCCACGAATCGTTAGCTGCATTCTACCATGAGTACGGTAGGTGAAGTTTAATAATTCTAATGTGTTGGACATTTAGCTTGATTTAGTATATAATGTTGAATTAAAGTGTTTAGTTTAATAGGTTTGGTTAAGCTTTTGGTGTGCATTGTTTTTTAGTGAATTTAAGTGAATAAACAATGTCTGTTACTTTAAACCTGAAGAAGGATGAGCTAAAGAGGTAGCGGAAGAGCTGGGCTTAACCATTCCAGTCAATGCTAGAAAAATAGAGTTGTTTGACTTGATCAAATCCAGTGATGTCTATAGAAGCAGGATTGAAATAGTGCGCAATCTTGTGGATGATGTTTTAGAAGAAAGGAGGAAAAACAAACGAGAAAGTGAAATAAAATTAGAATTAGAGAAAAAAAAAATTCGAGAGGGACAAACGAGAAAGTGAAATAAAATTAGAGATAGAGAAAATTCAGTTGGCCAAACTTGAAAAAGAGTTGGAATTTGAGAAATGGAAAAGGATTCAGCTGAAACTTCCCAAATTAGCTATAATAAAGGAATGAGTGATGACTCTTTGTCTTCCTCAACTGAAGATGAGTCATGGCCCAATAGTTTAGATTCTTTAACTTCTATTGAGAAAAATGTTACTTTATTATCAGTTGTGAAGCCAACATCAAACGTGTGTAATCTTACTCCCCGACCAATTTCAATGTTTATAATTCAAGTTGTTTTGCGTCAAATACTTCTGCACAGCAAAACAGTGCAAAAACGACAATGTGCCAGAAAAGGTGTTTCTAACAAAGTCAGTACAAAAGAGAATTTGAACGAATCCAAGAAATTAAGTGATTCAAACAGCAACACTTCTCGCCACCAAACTCGAACCTCTCATATTCCTTCAACAACATCATCTGTATTAGAAGCAAGTAAAGAGAAACCTAAATCTATTGAGTCTGCAGTGTAAAACCTGTAGTTCCTTCTAAGCCTGCATTACCTGTAAAGCCTATGATTTCTAATCAACCACGTACTTCTGTGAAAGAAAATGATGTTGAGGAGAGTGATATAGAAAATTCAAATCTTATTCTCCAGAATACTGTGTTTGGCTTTGTGGTGTCTGGGTGCAGCACCACAGGAAATGTTAATAGAGAACATTGTGGACTAACCAAAGTTGATTTTCCATTGAGAAAACTTGGTCAGTAGAAGGGTTTGAGAAATTGGAATTAACAGGTGATAGTGAAAATTCTACATGCGAGAAAGTAATTGTGGAAAAAGTACCAGATGCTACTCATGCAACTCATCATGGTGTTTACTTGTCTGAGAAATTACGAATATTTGATTGTTCCTCAAAGACCATGAATGGAGCTACCATCAATGGTTCAAAGATAAGAGTGGACCCATCGAGGTGATGGAGTTAAACGAGGAGACCGTGGTGACGGAGACATCCGTGGCAGTAAAGATGGTGGCTATTCCAGTGGAGATAAACGAGGAGACTGTGGAGGAGGAGAATACCGTGGAGTCAGAGGAGATGGTTTCCGTTATGGAGGAGATAGAGGAAGCAGATATGGTAAACCATCATTTGGAGGTGGTGGAGTCTACAGTTCAAGCTACAGGAGCCGTTCAACTATGGGCCGTCGAAGAAACAGAGGTGGCTGGTAAGGGAATATGCCCTGAACAACAAATGCCATTGCCGAACCTCAACTGTTCGTGTGAGAGTATAACATCTGTTACAGTTGGTGTTTAATATGCTTCAATGGTCTTCAACGTTTAATTTTGAGAATTCATCAACTACTCTTGTGAATGTGCCTTGAAGCTTAAGACATCTAAGTAGTTTATTGGAGTGATTCGAAATCAAGTGATTAAAAGATTTTCGTGCTCATCAGAGTTGCTACAATTCGTCGATTGTCATCTGATTTCCAGTGATACCACATTAGGTGAGACCAGATTTCCTGGCTGGAGAAAAGTATCCTTTGATCAACCGATCCAGATCCTTGATAAACAGAACGAGAACTTTTCTGAACTGAGTGATCCATTGTTGGTGAGAACAAAATTGTTTATGAAACAAGTGACTGAAATTTCATGAACTATTTATTGAGTTTAAGTAATAATTATATAAAAAGTTTAAGTATTTAGATTTCAAGTACGTATTTAGATTTCTTAAAAATACCAGGTGTTTGTCATTTAAATTAAATTATTCAATTGATAATTTATTTATATTGATAATTTATATATTATTAGTGTTTGGTTATTCATGCATGATAGAAATTAATATTGCTGAGATATTTCTAGTAAAATCTATTCAACAAGAAAAGTTTTCAAAAGTCTATTGAAAGATAAGAAACTTTTGTCGAAGAGTAAATTAAAATCTTTAAATCCCCTTGTTGATTTAGATGGAATCTTAAGAGTAGGTGGACGTTTGAGTAATGCGGAATGTAGTTGTGATAAAATACACCGTATAATTCTGCCAAAATCATGCATTTACTGAGATGTTAATTTCTTATTCCCATATAAAATATTTTCATATAGGATTATCTGCTCTTTTGTGTCATGTACGTGAGAAATTCTGCTCTATAGGTGGAAAATCTATTTGCAGAAAAATAGTGCATAAATGTGTTATTTGTAAAAAGTAAAAACCTATAGTGTCAACACAACTAATGGGTAGTTTACCAAAAGATAGAGTTACCTTGAATAATATCCATTTAATGTCTCAGGAGTAGATTTCTGTGGACCATTTTTGGTTAAAATTGGTAAACAAAGAAAGAGTATTGTGTGTAAAATGTATGTATGTTTATTTGTTTGTTTTGTATTTAAGGCAGTACATATTGAGAGTGTTTCTGATTTATCATCCGAATCCTTATAGCTGCTTTTAAAGATTTATTGCACGTAGAGGCAAATGTGCTAAATTATACTCTAGTGCAGAGAATTTTGTAGGTGCGAACAGAGAATTCAAACGTTTCATGAGTTAGTTATTAATCCTGAGATTAAGTTACCTTCATATTTATGTGAAGAATGTATTGAATGGAAATGTATTCCCCCTCGAGCCCCAAAATTTGGTGGTCTCTGAGGGGAGCGGCCATTAAATGTTTAAGTTTCATTTTGGAAGAGTAGTTAAGGTGCTAGCTTAAATTATGAAGAGTTTAACTATATGTATACAAACTGAAGCAATTTTGAATTCTAGACCATTGAGTCCAATTTCTATTGATAGTGATAACTTCGAAGTTTAACTTCAGCCCATTTTTGATTAATCTGATCAATGAACACCTTTATTTTAGAGCTAATTTAATTGATTTAAAAGATAATAATCTTAATAAGTGGCAAAGGGTAACTAAAATAGTTCAGTTAATTAATGGAAAAAATATCACCGTAGCTGGCTAGAAGTAGTGCAACAAGAAATAAATGGGTCTTTGAAAAGACAGAAATGTAAACATTGGTGATTTAGTGCTATTGGTTGATGATAATTTACCTACTTACCAATGGTCTCTAGGCAGAATAATTGATATTTATTATGGTGTTGATAATAAAATCAGAGTACCAATAAGCAAAGTGGAATTTTTAGAAGACCAGTATCAAGGTGTTATTAACTTTGCCTATGCCAGAGTAATTTCCTTTAGAGTGCTTTTGTTTATATTCATTGTATTATGTTTGTAATTTGTTTAAATTTAGTACAATGTATGCTGTATGCCATATTATTGAATGTTTATTAAACATATCAATGGGTGGCGGTATGTTACACGTCGAAACCCATGTCCCCCTGCTTAGGGAGGTCAACGCCCTATGTCAGAAAAACATCCTATTATCTGTGGGGTGTCTGGCTGGGGGTGTGAGCTGACAGGAGAGCCATAGTTAACTCCATTAAATTTAATAAATAATTCTTGACTATTTAGTAAGTTTATTTGGAAGATAATAATAATAATTTTATTATTTTTATTATCTACTTCTAATAATTATTTATTAATATCTTCTTCTAATAATTATTTAATAATAGCTTCTTCTAATAATTATTTATTATTATTATCTTCTTGAATTAATTATTATTTTCTTTGAAGAATAAATCTTGATTATAGAGATTTTATTTGTTAAATTTAATTGAATCAACCAATATTTTTAAATATCTAATTAAGAATGAATTTAGCTTTATGTCTTCGCTTTGTGATGGGGTAAATAAAGAATCGCGTGAATATTCGTGGAATTAAAAAACTGCTACATTTATAATTCAAAAGAAATTTTTATGTTTGTTAACTTAAATTTTGAATAATATAGTCAAGAATTTTTATTAAGTTTAATGGAATCCAACTGATAAGACTAATATTTTTAACTATCTAATTGGAATGAATTTCGCTTTATGTCTTAGTTTAAAGATATACTGCAGAGAGACGAAATTTTAAAGTTTAAAAAAAACGTAATTGCGTACATTTATTATGATTACTAACATTATTTTATCTACTATAATTTATCTTTTTAAAAATTGCATTTCTATTTGCCATTATTTAAAGTATGGCAGTATTTAAATATTTTATATAAGATATAGGATTAAATAACAGAACGGCTATTGATATAACGCATAAAGTTTTTTTAATAGAATGAAATTGTTGCAATTTTTAATTTAATGCACTTATAAAAGATTTCACATCAATCAAATATCCATTTAATAAAATAACTACCTAGTGTACTTCTCATAATATGACAGTTATGCTAACACAATGCAAAATAAATAATATTGCAACAATTTTAAATATGCATGAGGATATAATGGCATTAATAATTTTACATATTTTAATTGATTAATAACAAGCTTAAAATAACCTTTTACCGAAAAATTAAAAATTCATTTAGCTTCGTACAGAGTGCAAGGTTACAAGATGTGGGAGGAAATTCAAGATGTCCCTAAGGAAAATCAAATCTGTTTTCATTAGAAAGGATGACAATTTGATCTCTGATGTAAATAATTAAGAATTTAAATCTATTTAAAGTCTTAGTTATTTACATTCAGGGTAATGAAAGATTCAGGGACCAATTAAAATTAAACACTACATCGCCGAAATTGCAATATGCAACCCCATTGCTAAAGTGTTTGATTAATGACCTATTTTAGTTAAGTGTATGAACAAATTAATCAAAACATGTTTGTGGATGGATTTGATAAACATTCATGTATTACATTTGACGTGTTTTTCTAATTACGGATTTAAAATTGAATATTCATTTTTGTTAAATTTATTATTTACAGATAATTAATCTCCTTTTAGTTCAATTTTTATTAGAAAACTTTACCTCATGTATGCATTTTATAATTAATTTTATATTTTTTCCTAATAAAGGTTTTTAAAATGGTTAAAATCACTTGAATAGTTTAAATAGTTTGATTATGTGGTTTTCATAATTATAAGGGTATAAAAAGTAAATTAATTGAAAGAAATTTCAAAATAGTTTCCACAAAATCAATCATTATCAAAATCCAACTTAATATCACAATCATTAACAATTGATGCATTATATTTGACGTATTTTTGCGCAATTACGGATTTAAATTGAATACTCATTTTGTTAAATTTATAATTTCTAGATAATCTCTATTTAGTTCAATTTTGGCTTATAAATTTAGTCTTTTCTATGTATTTCATTTTTATATTTACATTTTATAATAAAATTTTATCTAGTTATAAAACTACAGTGGCATGAGAAAATAACTTAGTTAAAAATTAATTTCACAACAATTAGTGACTACTTAATATCACACCTAGTTTCTATTATCAACATTAAAAAATATTATTAATTTAGTTACAAATATTAATTTAATTTAATTTCGAAATATTAAAATAATGCAATATTTAATTTTTTTTATAGATCCTAATTTTCAACTTTATGTAATAAATAGCTGACGAAAAAATTTTATAAAAAAAAAAATCTATATTTTAACGACTTCAAAGTGGAACCAAAAACCAATTCGTATCGACAATCGCTTTTCCACAGCTTTGTAGAAATCGATACAGGACGACTTATATATATAACTCTCTTTCTAAAAATAGCTCTGGCCCGATGAATGCACTTAACAAGGAGAGATGAGTGCGATTTTAAAGAGAACACGCACTCACAGAGATTGTAAATTAGAAAATAAAGCTCATTATCTAAATCGAAGGGCGTTAAGTTTCTGTGATTGGGGCTAATTCACGTTTAATGTATCAGGTGCTCCCCGATAACGAAGCTATCTTTAATAACCTCAATTACCTATCGGCGACTCTCAGGACAACTCCTCTCTCTCTCTCTCTCTCTCTCCGAAGTACGACTCTTGAGTGTGGCAAATGTCTAACATGCAGCGTGATTTAACACACTCAGAATAAATCACTCCGAAGATGTTGAAAATATATCTATTTCTACAATTTTGTTATAGCTTGCCTTTATGTTATATCACATACAATGATATAATCATATTTATTATTTTTTATTAAAAACTAATAATATGATAATTATTATTTAAAAAAATAGAAAAATAATAAACTAATAAATAATAATAAATAAATAATTCTTAATAAATGCTTTTTATTGACTTATTGAGAAGGATGTTTGAAATATAACTTCATCAATCTTCAATCAGTCTATTTTTATTATATATAGAGATATATAATCAAAATAGACTGATTTAAAATTTAGAATAAATTACTGGAAGATGTTGAAATATATCTATTTCTATATTTTGGGTGTTTTGGCTTGGATTTATATTATGTATCAAATACAATGATATCATTATATTTATTATTTTTATTCAAAACTAATAAATATTAATTATTATTAAAAATAAAAAACTGATAAACTAATAAAATTAATAATAATGAAAAAATAAAACTAATAAAATAAATAATCCTTATTATTGACTTCTTGAGAAGGTTGTTGAGAAATATAACTCTCGATGTAGCAAATGTTAAATGTGATTTAATACTCGTAATAAGCCACTCGAAGATGTTGAAATATATATAGATTTCCATATTTTTTCTTATAGCTTGTCTTTATGTTATGTCATAAACAATGATATAATTATATTTATTATTTTTATTCAAACATTTGCTTTTTAGATTTCTTGGGAGAATGTTTGAAATATAACTCTTGTTGTATAAATGTTAAATAGTGATTTAACATTTTGAATAAAATAGATGTTGAAATATATCTGCTTTTCTATATAGTTTTAATAATAACTTAACGTAAATAAACTTAACAAATTTTATTAGTAATATTATTACAATTATAGTTATTAGTAATATCATTGTTATTAAAATTATCATTATCATTATTATTATTATATTACATTAACTGGTACTATTTGTATTAATTATATTAATTTATATTAATTATTATAATTATAAGTAATATTATTGTATAACGTCAGCTAAAGTAATATATGTAACGTATTGCGTTTATTAAATATACGTAATACGTTAAGTACATTCTAAGTATATGCAATCATAATAAGTATAAACCCAAGTATATAAAAAACATAAGTATATGTAATAACGTATACATTTATCATGTAACTTATACATATAAAAATATTAGCGTAGTATTATATGTAATTAACATATAATACATATAAGCTTTAATATTAAAAGCGCAATAGTATAAAATAAATAATAAGTTTCATTATTTGTGATGAAAGGTTATTCTAAACACTGGACAAATCTGTAGCTTGAAAATTAGATTACAGAAATTTCTGTAACACAACAATTTAAATACTTTTAAATTATATTTAAACTGCATATATATTACTTTTTTATTTGGCAAAAATAAATGAATAATTCATTTAAAGATTTTTTTGCTTTCGAAAAATAGTCACTTCAAAGGAAAGCTTTTAAAAAAAGTCACTTCAAAAGGGAAAGCTATTTTCAGAATAACTTCAAAATAAGTTTTAATAATAAAGCAATTATAAAGCCTTATAATTTTTAATAACTTTGAATAGTTATTCATTGTTGTTCTTAATTTTTATTTTTAAAATACTTTTCGATATATTTATTAATTAATTATATATAATATACATATATTATATATATATATATATATATATTATATTACTTATTGTTAATTTTATTTGAGGCTTCCTACAATTAAGATTGTTTGTCTAAATTGTATCTTCAAGAACTTGAGAATTTCAGTAGGTATATTGTTTAACCTTACAAAATGTATAAATATATTTTATATACAGGTATATATTGTCTAACGTTAATTATAAATACTTAACGTAGTAATACATATAAATTTTAATATTAAAGCATAATAGTAAAGTTTTTAATAGTATAAAAATAATAAGCTGCGTTATTAAGCATATTATTTTAAATATTTAATATCAGGGTTGAAAATTAAATCTTCTATTAATATCTTCAAAAAAGTTTAATAATAAATCAATTATAAAGCTCTACTATTATTTAAATAACTTTGAATAGCTATATATTAATGTATATATATATGAAATATTTTGAAATAATTGAAAGACTTAGCACAATTTTATTGGGTTTCCTACAACTAAGATTGTTTGTCGTTTCAAAAGCTTGAAAATTTCTAAGGAATTAAGTATAAAAGTCTTTTTGCCATTTATGTTATTAATCTCTTAAGTGAATGTAAATGTTATTAGAAAAGCCTCTAAACCATCCCAAAATTAAATTTTTTGCTCCAAAAGTTACCTGGATGTCTATGTCAAAATCACTTTCTTCATTCTTTTGTAGTAAAATTAGTACATTTATACGCGAAAAAGGTTTACATGTCAAAACAGCAGACTTTCAAAAATAAAGAAGACATTAATTTATAAATACTTTAAAGGATGGGAAACTATCGCTTTAGTATATTTCTGGAACTCACTGTTTATTATCTTAAAAGAAAAGTTAGAATTAATAACAAAGCATTAGCAATGCAGGAAAATAAATCCCTTTCGTCGAAATCATTCTTCCAGGGTTTCGGCTGTCGCAAAAAAGAAACCGAAATATCATCATTAGAATTTCATTTAAGTTCGCGGTAATTAAATTTCCGCAATTCTCAGAAAATCAATATCGAATAACTTTCCTTCGAAATGGCTTTTTATTTTGAGAACGTACGAGAACAAGATGAAAGTATTTTTAAATTTTTAAAAAGGTAAACGATTAAAACGACATTTGTATGTTCTACTCCCGTTTCTATTTTGGGTATGTACTTTATTTGTTTTGTTAGGAAGAGTAACTAGAGACGATTTATGTGTGTATATATGTATGTATATATACATTCATATTTTGGGTTTAATTAAAAGCTTTTATTACAGTTTCACAGCATCAACTTAGATAGTATTTTTAGTTTTAAAGATGCAAACGTTGAATTTTCGAAAAAGCTTTTACATATGATGGACGCCATTTTTTCCAAAAGTAAAGATTCTTTTTAGTTTATGAGCAAAGGAATAAAATTAGAATGTTCTAATGTAGTAAATTGAAGCGAAAGCCGTCATGGAAGTGATTTTGCGTATGAAAATTAAGAATTTATAAAATTAGGGCAGGGGGAAATACGCTTAAAAATCTTTTAATTGCACCAAAAGATCTATTAAATGATTTGTGATTATAAATGCTTTTATCGATTCTCGAATATTAAAGAAAAAACTTGCTTTCTAAGGAACCAACCAACTCATAAATAATAAAATAATAATTAATATAAAAATAATGATTTGTAAGCGGAAAAGCCTCATCATAAAAAAAAGGGGCCTATATTTAAAAAGTTTTATTAAAAAAAAATTTATTTCTTGTTGAAATATATTTAAAGGTTTCAAAAAAGATACTTGATCAGATAAAAATGTAAGTTAAAGATAAGAATTTCATGTGGAAGCCTCCTCATTAAAGCATTATCATGTAAGTTTTTATTGTAAACATTTATTTTCTTATTGAAAATATATAAAGGTTTCAAAAAAGAGATTGATAAAATAAAGATGCCAGATAAATATAAGATACAAAGATAAAGATAAAATTTCCAGTGAAGCCTCTCATTAAAGTCTTATTAAAAAAATGTATTTTATTGTTGAAAAATATTTAAAAGGGTTCAAAAGATACTTGATAAGATAAAAGATAAAAAGATAAGAAATTTCAAGTGAGGCCTCATCATTAAAAAAAATATTTCTTATTGAAAAATATTTAAAAGGTTTCAAAAGATACTTAAGATAAGATAAATAAGGATAAGATAAAGATGTAAGATAAAGGTAAGATAAAAGGTAAATTTTTCAAAAGTGAGGCCTCATCATTAAAAAGCCCTATCATTAAAAAGCTTTATTAAAAAAATTATTTCTTATAAAGATGTAGAAGCTGGCTTTATCTTATCAGAAATATTTTTGAAATATTTTGAATATTTTAACAAGGAATAAATTTTAAATAAAACTCTTTAATGATGAGGCTTTTCCGCTCACAAAATTATTTTTTTATTAATTATTATTTTTTATTATTTAAGAGTTGGTTATTCATTTCCTTAGAATTGAGGTTTTCTTTAATATTTGAGAATCGATAAAAGCATTTATAATCACAAAATCATTTAATAGATCTTTCTGTGCAATTAAAAAGATTTTTAAGGGCCATACTCCCTGCCCTTAATTTTATAAAATACAATAAATTCATCTAAATTTTCATGCACAAATTACTCATTACGTATTTCCCTTCAATTTACTACATTAGAACATTCTAATTTTATTCCTCTACTCAACATAAACTAAAAAGAATATTTTTACTTTGGAAAAAGGGCGTCCATCATATGATAAAAGCATTTTGAAAAATTCAACGTATTCATCTTAAAATTAAAAAACTATCTAAGTTTATATTGAAACTGTAATTAAAAGCTTTTTAATTAAACTTCAAATATGAATGTATACCACATAAATCGTCTCTGTTACTCAACAAAATAAAATAAGTATACCTCAAAGTAGAAACGAAAAACACAATGTCGTTTTAATCGTTTACCTTTTAAAATTTAAAAAATTTCTCTTTATTCTCGTACGACAAATAAAGTCATTTTAGAGAAGTTATTCGATATTGACTTCCAGAATTGCGAAGATGAACCGCGAAGTAATTACGCTTTGTTATTAATTCTAACTTTCTCTTTTGAGATAATAAACGATGAGTTCCCGAAATATACTGAAGCGATAGGTTTCCCTCCTTTTTAGTATTTATAAATTCAATGTCTTCTTTTATTTTATTGCCTGCTCGTTTTGACGTGTAAAAAATCATTTTCGTAAGTAGTAATTAATTTTATTACAAAAGAATGAAGAAAGTGATTTTGACATAGACTTCCCAGGTAACTTTTTGTAAAAACGAAAAGGAGTTTAATTTTGGTTTGGGATGCTTTTTTAATAACATTAACTACACTTACTTAAGATATTAACAATATAAATGGCAAAAACTCTTTGTTGCTAAATTCCTTAAGATTTTCAAGTTTTGAAACAATTTAAGACAAACAATCTTAGTTGTAGGAAACCCCAATAAAATTGCTAAGTCTTTCAGTTGTTTTAAGATATTTCATATATATATATATATATATATTAATAATAAATATATTAAAAATTCCTTTAAAATTAAAATTAAAAACAACAATGAATAGCTATTCAAAGTTATTTTAAAAATTATAAAGCCTTATTGTATCTTTATTATCAAAACATATTTTTGAAGTTATTCTAAATAGCTTTCCTTAGCAGTGGCTTTCTTTATTTTTCGAAAAACATTTGTTAATTTCAAAATTGAATTTTTATTTATTTTCTCAAATAACGCTGATATAAATGTTGTTTGCATTCGTAAGTAAGATTAAGGTATTTCATTGATGTTTTAAGAAATATTTCTTGTGATTTAATTTTCAACCCACGATATGTTAAATATTTAAAATAATATGTTTAATAATAAAGCTTATTATTTTTATACTAATGAAAACTTTACTATCATGTTTTAATATTAAAACTTATATGTATTACTACGTTAGATATCGTTAGATATATATAATAAACGTTATACAAATATATAATTTTTAAGTATATATTACGTTAAGCTGACGTTAAACAATAACATATGTGGGTTCAATACATATATGGGTTAGAGTGGGACTAATCTAACCGGGACCTACACAAGGCATCATGCTTTAATATTAAAATATAACATCTTACAATATCTTTGACTATACCAGAAATTTTACTTTAAAATAAAATTTGAAATATGGAAAGAAAATTGTAATTTATTCAATTGTAGAGATTGGCTCTTATAAGCAAAAATGTTCTAGATTATGTGATTATGAGATGTTCCCACTCTATGTGTTGGCCTTCTGCCCTGACGGCTTAGGTGAAACACGTTTTTCGAATACTTAAGATGGGCCTGAATGGCCGAGTGGCTAGCGCTCTGGCGCTCGGTACCACAGGTTTCGGGTTCGAGTCCCGGCGGTGCCATGGATGTTGTAGTGGTTCGGAATCCACTTTAAACCGTATGTCCCGGTCGAATAGGATCGTAGAGTGTTGCGGGGGCATTGTTACTCCGCGTCCGTGGCTTATCTTCTAGTTACAAGCGCCCCCTTGCCTTAAGGCATCCAAGACCAAGTGTCTAAGTGTTTGCCATCTGCCTTTAGAAGAAAAAAAAAAAATGTTTACTGATTAAGCTATCTATCAAAATAAGTTCCGAAGGCAAATCTGCTATGTTCAATGAACCTGATATTCTTGGGGAAAAGAATATTTCGAAGATTCCCTGAAAAACATCTAACTTTCCTTATCACCGGAGCTATCCTGCCCTTATTTACCAGCGTTTTATACCAGTCTATCCAGGTCAAAACGATGGCAGAAGAGGACACGATGGACATCTGTTTTTGGCAGATGTTCATAAACTCATCACGGTTTATGAAATGAAATATATTTGAATATACCACTAATTTTATTTTAAAACAAAATTTGAAATATGGAAAAAAAAAAATTGTAATTTATTCATTTGTTGAGATTGCCCTTATAAGCAGAAACTTTCTAGGTTATGTTTTCTGATTAAGCTGTCTATCAAAACATGTTTCAAAGCCCAATCTGCTATGTTCAACGAACCTGATATTCTTTTCCCCATATAGCATTTCGAAGATTCCCTAAAGACATCTAACTTGGTCTTATCCTGGCCTTATTTATCAGTGTTTTATGCCAGTCTATCTAGATAAAAACGATGGCAGAAGAGGACTTGATGGACATCTTTTTTTCTGGCAGATGTTTCATTTCATAAACCCACCCTGATGGGTTATTGAAATGAAACATCTTACAATGTCTTTTTGAATATACCAGAAATTGTATTTTTAAAATAAAAATTTGAAATATGGAAAAAAAAAGAAAAATTTTAATTTATTAATGTACTAAGATTACCTTTATAAGTAAAAAACGTTCCAGATTACGCTTACTGATTAAGCTGTCTATCGAAATATGTTTCAAAGACCAATCTACTACATTCAGCGAATCTGATATTCTTGGGGAAAATAATATTTTGTAGATTCCAACAAAGTTAGAAAAACATCTAAATTTTCCTCATCTCCGGAGACAGATAATTAAGATTGCATCCTATAAAGACCACAGCAGATTTAATGCTCAGCCGGAAAAAAGGGTTTATGAAATGAAACATCTTACAATGTCTTTGAAAATACCAGAAATTTTATTTTAAAATAAAATTTAAAATATGGAAAAAAAAACTGTAATTAATTCATTTATTTATGGAGAATATATATAATTGAATATACCAAAAAATTCATTTGTTGAGATTGCCCTTATAAGCAAAAACGTTATAGATTATGTTTTACTGGTTAAGCTGTCTATCAAAATATGTTCTCAAAAGCCCAATCTGCTATGTTCAACGAACCTGATATTCTTGTGGAAAAGAATATTTCGAAGATTCCCTTGAAAAACATCTAACTTTTCCTCATCACCGGAGCTATGCCGTCCTTATTTATCAGCGTTTTATACCGGTCTATCCAGGTCAAAACGATGGCAGAAGAGAACCTGATGGGCACTTGAGCCAGCCTCGCTCGTTAACATCTTCCCATCCGCGGCAAATAAATTCTCGCCTTCTCGACAAGTCCTCCCGTGGGGTTCAGAATCTTCCCTCCGCTACTCTTTCCAGGCAACGACACCGCAAATCCAACGGCCTGCACCTGACAGGCTGCATATTGATCACCATCCCTCCCGGCCACGGTAGCTTTCAATGGAAAATCACGGCCTTTAAATGGAATCGCCTCCCCAAATTAGATCTGTTTCAACCCCCACCACCGCCCTTAATTACGTTTTTCCATCCCTCCCCCTCCCACCTTCCAATCCTGCATTTGATGGTGAGTGTTTCGACTTTATTCAGGGCGCTGAAAAACGTTAAAACTTTATTAATTTTGCCGTGGGGAATCTTTTAGGGATAAATGGGAAGGATGGCAAATGCGGGCTTTGACGAAGTAATGGACTGCGCGAGTAAGCATCAACAAAGAATCATTGAAAGGGTTTCGACGGTGAATGGGGAATGTTTGTTGCTTTTTTAAGCGTTACTCATACCAGAAGGTGGTACTTTAGTTACACAGTCTCATTTTTAATATTATTACAGGGATTTTCTGCTAATAATTTATTTTATTAGCGTCCTATCTAAATAACATTAAAAGAATAGATTTGAAGGGGTATATTAAATGTCTGGATGGGATAGATATAGAACTATTTTGCCTAGAGCTATAATATGAATAGAATACTTTCCTCTGTTAAATATTTAAAAAAAATCTATCATTAATTTTTATTTCTTATTTAATTAATGTCGTGTCTATTAACACTAATTAAATAAACTTTTATGTAGGTGTAACATATTGAAGATAAAAATGGTTCCTTTGTATACTTCTCACGCTGATGTTAAAATGCCATTTATATAATTTGCTATAAATATGAAGTAATAAGATAACGAAATAAAAAGTCTGCACTGAAGATATACAAAGATGTTTTAATAACACCAATTTAATGTTACTTTTGAGACTTCAAAAATTCAGAAATTTAGGATATATTCTGAGAGTAATTATAAATGTCCTTATTAAAAATAATTTTCCATTTGCTATTAAATGGATCCTCTTATTTAGCATTGTTATTCAGGACAAAACAAAAATGAAATTGAACGCTAAATTATAATTTTTCTTTATAGTTAAAATTAATTATATTAGTGATTGCATACGCAAATATTATAAGAACATAATAAAATGCAAGTTAAAAGTGTTTTGAATCTAAACTGTTTATTACTTTTTTTAAAGTTTTTATAGTAGTTGTTTAATAATAATATTTTTATGTAGTATTTAAACAATTTTGGATTAGAATGAATATTTTTCAAACTTTTTTTAAAGAAATCATCGAATCCATTTTTGTTAGTTCTTCCAAAAAATATGGTGCAGTTTTATAAATAAGAGACAAAAGGACTAAGCATGAGTGACCTTTTCATAAATCGTTGTTTCAGGATAAAAGGACAACAACAAATATATCACATTTCTGACGCCTATTGACTCTCCTCAGCTGTTACGCGTCCTTTTTTTCTGTTTTATTTCATCTCAAACAAAAACATTCCAGTTCAAAAACTCTTCCTATTTTTCCAAACAATTCTGTACCTCCCAATAAATTTAGCTTTTTTTTTTTTCCTTTTTCTTTTTAAAGTTTTTGTCATAACTTTTTATGTGAGCTCTATTTCTACCACAGTAATGTCAAAAGGAACGAAACAACTGGAGCAATAATGGAGAATAACAATATCAACCAAGGATACTTTTTTTTTTGCTGTGTCGTCCTTTTCGTATTGTCATGTAGGACGATTTATCATGATGTGCGAGCTTATTGGTTTCGAAAGCGGGTTATGGATGCGTATTGGACGATGACAACTATTACCATCCGAAAGATGAATTACATTTTTGTAGCAAGCCCTCGCAAATTGGTTGGGAGGGACAAACAAACAATATATATAAACATTGCAATAGCTGCAATGATTCGCTTCAGCCAAAATATAGAAATATGGATATATACCTGGATATATTCAAAATAAATATATCCAGGTAATTCGAGTTTAAATATATCTAGAATTACCTGGATATATTTGTATGATAAATATATGCATCATCCCAATATATAAACATCATTATAAAATCAAGACGTATAAAATATGTAAATAATTCATAAATCGTATAAAATAATTAATAATGGGAAAAGTCGTACAAAATATGTTAAAAATGATATTAATGATGCAAAAATAATATGTTCAAAATGATGCAAACTATAAGAGGAAGTAGGGCACATCAAAAGGATTGAGAATTGCATTAAAACCATGGACGGAAATCTCATCGGAAAGTGATATTAGAAGTGCAAGAAATGTAGGGACACAAGAAAGAGATTACCAGAAATATCTATTGCTCATAAATATTACTTGTGAGTGTAGAAGATGATACCCAGGGAAAATGTTACAAAATTGTTGAAAGTTTACTGTTACACCGACGGACCAGGTCAAACACATTTGTATTTTATTGAACATCCGCAACAGCTACCCATATCCCTTTGATCCAGATCTAAGTGTTGCACATACAAATCAGCTTTAAGTGCTGTCCATATAAAGATATCCACGCTGCTCCTCAGGTGCATTTCTCTGTGGTAACCGTTATAGATGCAGTCCTTGAGTTACTCGTGCATAGCCATCAACCATCCGTAATCGAAATGAATGTCTGTCAGTTCCCTGTCCGTAAATGTTGCATTTTTCTTAAGGCGATTACTGCTTGAACGAATGCGAAAAAGCAGATATATCACCTCCAGCGCTCTTGAGCTGCTCGTGTATAGCCATCTGCCATCCGTACACGAAATGACTGTCTGCCAGTTCCCTGTACGTAAATGTTGCACGCTTTTCTTAAGGCAATTACTGCAAAAAGTAGATATATCCCATTCCAGCGCTTTTATGAACACCACCACCTAGCTGCATACAATGATGTTTCCTGTCCATGGTTGATATGCAATCCTCAATCCTTTTGATGTGGTTTTTGCCCTTAAAAGTTCTACCAACATTTATGTGGCACCCTGTATACAGCTGACAGCTTACAAATTAATTTCGTTTGACATTTAGTTATATAAGGGTTTTGGTGTTATATATATATATATATATATATATACATATATTCGTTAAGGCGGAGATTAATTTTTCTTTCTCGATAAAACGAAAATTTGAAAAAAACCCGGTATTAGCAATAGTTAAATTAGTGTGTGAAAAATTAAGCTAGAATTAAAAAAAAAAATAAGAATAAAAATATTTAACCCTTTACTGTCCAACGTCGAGTCAGGCTCATCTTTCTCTGCAGCAAGTCCAACATTGAGTGCGGCTAGAAACGGTTTTAATTGATAGCCTTGCATAATATAAAGATTTTAGAGATTCATTTTTTTTTTTTGGTAATTATATTTAATTAATTTTTGTGTAGTGTTTGTGAGAACATGGTGAGCATCACTAGAATCTCGTTAAAAACTTACTTAAATTTCATTTTATTTTTACTTACTACTGTATATAAATATCCGAGCACTTAATTAAAATTTTTAGGTCGGCAATACATTCACGTAACTCAAAAATTAATTTGAACCAAAAAGCTGGGAACGAAGAAAATTAATTTAGAGCGTAAAGAGTTAACATTAGGAATTTTCTTGACTGAACGACAAATTACTTTGTTTTACATAAGTATTTTCGGCAGTAATTAGAAAGTTTCGCTTAAACAGTGAATTTTGATATTTATTTTCTTTTTGATATTTTTTGATATTTTGATTTTGCTGATTTTGTATATTTATCACTTGAATTAAAATCTTAACGTGAAACACACTTAATAACTTAATACTTAACTTCCTATATAACTTTCTATAAAGCCATGCAATTTTTTGCAAATTATGAGCATTTAATTAATTAGTAAAATGTCATCAATTATAATTTAAAGCACTTTATTAGATTTTTATTTTTAAATAAAAATCTTTGTAATGATACATCAACTCAGATGAAACTATAGCAGAAGGATAAATTGCTACTCTTTATTTACTGATATACTATATATATATACTTTTAGAAAGTTTCTTTTAAATTAAAATCATTTACTTTTTTTCATCAAACTATAATTTCAGCGTTTAAATACAGCAAAACCTTTTTTTTATGATGCAAACCTTATTTATGATGCAAACCTTATTTATGTTTCTGCAATTTTGTTTTCAACAGATCCGTTAACTTTTTGCGTTTCTTTATTATTGCATTTATTTTGATTATTTTTTTCTAAACTTTATTCCAGAATTTAATAAAACCTTCCTTATTAAAAAAGCCAATGCATAAAGAAATTCTCCAAATCAATTCAATATCATGAATAGACGTTCAACAATTTATTGAAAACGGAAAAATAAAGGAATTTTAATTATGAAAATATATGTAATTTTGATGTTTAATTTATTTAAGTTTGGAAACTCTTTGAATATTAAAAACATTTATTCCTATTCAAGCGAAAGACTTTTCTTTTACTTTAATTTTCAAATACGGAGGAAAGTTTCCATTTTTGATTTTCTACTTATTCATTCAGTTTGCTCCAAGTTGTTATTTCAGTTTTGATTTTTATTAATGTACAATCATCTGACGAAACGATTCGAAAATATTGAAATTTGAATAATCCAAGCATTGCACATTTTTATTTACATGAGCAGAATAAAAACTATTTACATTTTCAACTGTGAAATCTTACACATTTGTTTGTCCATTAAAATGAAATCAGAGTCAATTGCACTCTTAAAAAAAAAAAGCTAACATCAAGATCTCATCCCCATATTTGACAGGAATTATAAAGTCAGGATTGGGAGATCTGTACGTTTATCCAACATGATGTCTGCGCAAATTACTAATCCTCCATTCTTATATTGTCTTTCTTTTTCGGTGGATGGTAAACAAATAATGGGTTTTCTTTATCCTTACCAGATTCATCCCTATATTTCACAGTAATTAGAAAGCCAGGATTGGGAAATCTGTACACACATCTAACATGATGCCTATTCAGACCAATATACCTCCACTCTTATATTGTGCTTTTTCAGTGATTGGTGAACAGATAATGAGTCTTTGGTTCTTACCAGATTCATCCCTATATCACAGCAATTACAATGCCAGTATTGGAAGATCACAGTATTGGATACACACTTCCAACATGATGCCTGTTTAGACCACTAAACCTCCACTCTTATATCGCTCTTTTTTTTTTCGGTGGTTTGTGAACAGATAATGAATTTTTTAGTTCTTTACCCGATACACATAAAGTTGAAGAGAGTAAGTGAACCTAGACTCATCACTGAATAGAACGCTCAAACACTGATTTCTGGCCAAATGTCGATATTTTTTGTGAAATTCTCAGTTTGCTCTCCTGTGTGTAGAAGTAAGCGGTACTCATGCATAAGATCTTCTT
>BPLR01013717.1:0-50520 GCA_021605095.1 Caerostris extrusa | reverse complement strand
TAGTTTTTGCAATAATTTAATTGTGGGTAAAACAAAGGCTAAATGCGAATATGTCGAGACAGCCAGGATTCGAACAGGGAATCTCCCCTGATCCGTAGTCAGGCGCGTTATCCGTTGTGCCACTGTCCCACGTAGGGTTGAATGTCATTCTACATGGGTTAAATTGCTCTTCATAAGTTAAAATAAAATCACTAATCCGGGAGATCCTGATCATGATGAGATAATAAACTTATCAAAATATGTTTGTGTCGTCGGTCCTTGATAAGTCTACAACGTTTAAATTAAATCAGGTCGCTTAAAGTAGGGGCAAAATCGAGCCCAAAGAGTATTTTACAAACAAACAAACAAACATACAAGTGAAACTAATAAAAGCGTATTAAAAATGGATTCCACGCTAGTTGACAGATGTGCAAATCTGAGAAAAATTACAATATCTTCCTATCATTAAGTATTCGGTAAAAGAAATTTTTTGGGAACTTTTGATAAAAAAAAAAAAAAGAGTATACTGTATGATAATCTTTAAACTCAGCAAAGTAGCTGGACGCACATAACAAGCCTAGCCACGCACTGATCAAGTTAACATCCAAAAAAAAAAGACAATGTAAATGGTAATAATAGTATTTTTTAAAGACAATATATATTTTAATTAATAAAAGGGGTGTTATCCCTTCCAACAATTGATTGAGAAATCGATCAAATAATTGATGCACAGTATTACTGTCAACAAATTAATATTGTGCATCATAAATTGTTACCACCAGAACTTTTTTTTTTTTATTTCCAATGGCAGATTATGAAACAGTTACAGCAATAAAAAGAACAACGAAAAATAAAAAGAATAGAGAAAAACAACAAAGCATGTTGAAACAGAGTTCATTAATCTAACATATCTCTAACCTCTCAATATCGCTCGGCGAGAAAGTCTTACTCAGAGCGGGACAGTGAAGTAGATGCGTGGAGTCCATGGCTCTCCAGAGCTGCACAGAGTGCATATCGGGGGAAGGAACAATTTTGAATCTGTAAAGATGGTTTCGCAGGCAGTCATGTCCGGTGCCTAGTCGGAAATGAGCGACTGCTCTACGCCTTGGACCATTACGTAGATTTGGGATGGCATTCTTCCAGGACTTTTGGGAAACGCGGTTATAGAGGTCTTCTTGAGCGTGGACTTTAACAGATCTTTTAATAAGATTTTTGTTAGAGTGGAAAGGTATAGGACGAGATATTTTTTTGTGTGTTTAAAGCCCCCTTTTTAGCCAGAAAGTCGGCTTTCGCATTGCCTGGAACCCCACAGAGTGCAGGAACCCACTGGTGGACTATAGTTTTTTCAAGTGATGCCAGGTTTTCAAGATGATAACGGCAATCCAATATGTCTTGGGTTTTAGGATTATTGTCAGAGACAATAGCTAACAGAGCAGCTCTAGAATCACAGAGGATAACAGCTCTTGTGAATTTTCCCAGATGGCACTGTAACTGGATACCACCAGAACAAACGCTGGTGAATCGAAAAAGAATTATTCTTCTCCATCATAATTCCGAATCTCATGTTTCACAAGTGGCCCTCCAAAAACTGAACAAGTTAAAATTTCAGATTCTACCTCATCTACCATACTCGTAGCATTTGATCCCTACTAGCCTACCACTTATTCAAACATTTGGAATCTTTTTGAAAAAATGTTTATTAATTTTAGTCTCGAAGATGTTAAAACAGAATTTACAGAATGTATTGACTCTAAATAAAAGGTTTTCTTTTGAAACTGGCATGAAAAAGCTTTTATAATCTATGGCAGAATTGCATTGAATTATATAAAGCATGTTTTGATTAAATACGTTCAAGCAATTTGTGTTTGGGGGCATTTTAAAAATTGTGTACTCAAAAGTTCATTTCATAGGAAAAACCCGAAAGATAAAAATCACCATACAAAATGTGTTTGCTGTGTGTTTCTTTTCAATTCCTTCTATTAGCTCACACTCTCCCCTATATACACAATCCAGTCACATTAATGTGACCACCACCTACTTTCGACGTCAACGTGAAATAACCAATAAAAAAGGCAGGTGGCAGCACATTGCAGTGGAGTGTATATAAAGGATGTCCCAGGGCATCGGAAAGAATATGAAAAATAATACATGAAAAGAATAGATTATATAATATTTCTGCTAAAGGTGGTTATTCTGGCTTTTGATAGGTGGTCACATTAATGTGACTGGACTGTGTATATCTTGTTCAAATTTTCGATTGTTAATAAAATACTTTTTATTCATCCACTCAAGTTCAAACATATTTTTTTTTTTGAACTTGTAGTGGATGACACTTGATGTTAATACAGTTTTTCAAATATTAATTCATTCATTAAATTTAATTAATTAATTTTTAGTGTTTTTTTTTTTTTTTTAGATTTAAGTTGCTTGTGTCTACCAATAGATGGCGCCAGATAAACTTAAAAAAAATGAATAAAAATTATTTATAAAGGACTTTCTGCAATATAGTGAAATAAGTAGGAATTGACTTAAAAAAATTATATCACTTGTTTTATTTATGTATCAAGTACATAATTGCTGCTTTCTTTATCAATTATTACCTAAAGTATTACTTTTTCGATATGAAAGTCATAAAATTTTTAAGAAAATTTGATTTGAAATTCGTTCAGAAAAATTAAACATTTGTTTATCAACTGTCTTTATTTTACAGGCTTATGGTCAATCAGCAGCCCATACACACTTGTGACCATTCCAGTTCTTAAAAACCTAAAAACTGAAGAGAAAATTCACATCTACTTTTTCTGAAAAGTAATTTTCTGTAATCCATCAAGAAAGGTAAGAGTAAAAGTAAGTAAATTTTTTAAAAATCAAGAAGCCCTTTTGAGACTTTCTACAAGAAAGAAGATTGAATGTAAGTAACGCTATATGATTTAATCAAATATCAACAAATAATCATCAGAACGTCGGTTTTCGTATTCAGGTTCCAGTAAAAAACAGTAATATTTTCTCATTCATTGACAAAGTTGGCATATTTCAAGGTCATTTTAGTTACAAAGGATCATTTTGCTTATATGTAACTACATCCACACTTCCTTCTAATGATTTCTGCAATTTTTTACAGCTTCTTTGTCCTTACGACATATCCCAAGCCAGTTAAACAGCATTCAAACTCACCTGTTAGCATCACTGGACACTTCGTATTATCGAGGACTCTTTTCGTATGAAGATTAGCACTGAGTAAATACCATGAGGTAAAGAAATATTGATCTAATTATTTACAAGAAGGATATTTAAATTACACAGTCCAGTCACATTAATGTGACCACCTGTCAAAAGACAGAATATACACTCTTGTACATTCTGGCTTTAAGTGGAGTGTGGAACGTGGTATTAAGTGGTATTATTTATATGTACACCACTGCAATGTGCTGCCACCTGCCTTTTGTGATTGGTTATTTCCGTTGACGTCGAAAGTAGGTGGTGGTCACATTAATGTGACTTGACTGTGTAATATCTATAATTCATATAATGGAAAATTATTTTGCTCCAGATATGTAAAGTACATCTTAAATGAACCACATTTCTATACAGTAGAGCGGAAAACCAAACCTGTTGTAACCATCTCCTATAGGTTTGGTTTGTCGCTCTACTGTCTTTTTGTTTGTTTGTTTTTCCTTTGTGCACTTTAGGCTAATTAGACAGAGATCTACAGTTTAACGTAGATTCCGAACCACTAACAAACATTCACGCCACTGCCACGATTCAAACCTGAAGCCTGTGCTACTAAAGATCAGAGCGCTAGCCAATTGGCCATCAGGCTATATCACCCACAGTGACTTATTTTTCTATGTACATTATTTGATTTCATGGCTACGAGTAAAAAAACTGTCCATGAATGACCAAACTCTGTGATAAAACAGCCTAGACAAATTCCGATAATTTTTCTCAACTGTTTTTATCCACATTATTATAGATGAATAGTAAGAATTGTTAGTATGCCATTAATACAAGGAGACAATACAATCTCCGTGTCTTTTCACCTTATGATTTCCTCAATATTTGGTTCAGTTACTAATTAACCACTAATTCAAAGAATATGGTTAATTAACAGATTGAATCTTTAAATTCTGCAATGCGACATCTACAGCGGGACTAATGGCCGAGTAACTAGAGCTCTGGTGCTGGTGCCACAGGTTTCGGGTTCGAGTCCGGCGGTGCCATGGAAGTTTATAGTGGTTCGGAATCCCCTTTAAATAATACGTCACGATCCAATATGACTGTTGGGCGTAGGAATGACACCCTATCCCGTAAGAAGAAACCATTTCCTGTATCAAAATCTACCAATAGGCAGACGGCCTTCGCCTACTATGGGGCTGTTGCGTCAATGAAGACGAAGAAGATATCTACAACACTCACGCAATCACATTAGAAATTCAGCTTTAAATAATACACACACCTTAGATCTATAGTTATTCGCCATGGGAATATGAAATGTGCTATTGATTCAGTTACTTAGAACGGAAACTAACAGCAATACAATGATATTTTTCTATAAGGCTCGCATGTTTTTCTTGGACCTAAGAGAAAGTCTTTCCAAACAAATAATTTACAGTGCATGTCCTTCTATAATCATTGGAACTTTCGGCAAAATTTGTAATGTTCTGCATTTCAATCAAAAACGCAGCTCATTCTCTGATGAATTTCTGCAGCACCATTTCCATCTGCTTGTAGGAAGTCAATGACTCTGTGCAACTCACACTTTGCTGGAGAATCAGTTTTATCGGCCATGTTAACAGGCCTGCAGCTCAGCTCCAATCAATGCTTTGGACCCAGTAGTGACAAAAGTTACTATGAGGACAATACGCAGTAGCACACATTCAGAATATATTGTTTTTAAATAGAGCTTTCTCAATTCGAAAGCCCAACATGTGTTATCCATCAATATACTCCAGGTTCGGGAATGCTTAAAAGCAAACCGTGAAACTTTTCATGCACCATTATAAAGCTGTTTATTGATATCAATTAGAATAGAAAAACTTCTCAGTGTTACAGTTATTCTATTGCTATTTATGATTTGTTTCATTAGTACTTTATTTATATAAATAGTATATTTTTTTTAATATTTTGCTTCTAAGGGTACATAATTCTCAACACTCTTGACTTTTTTTTAAGATAATTAGTATTTTGTATTTTTATTGCAGGCATATGTTAGGATCCATGTGTGAATATTAAGTCTAAGTCTAAAACTAGAGTATCTATTCAGGAGTTCTATTATTCAGGAAGCTAACTAGCATCAAGAAAAAGTAAGTATAATAAATATAAGTATTAAAGGTATGTCAGGTATAAAAATTATGTAACCTTTTACAAGGAAAAAAATGTGAATGTGCCAGAAGGTAAGTAACCCTTCATGCAGCAAATATCCTTTATCAATGCAACAAATATCCTACAAGTATCGATTGCTATTTTGAAATCCAAATAAAAAGCCAGTATCATTTTTCTCATATACTAACAATCGTCATGTTATTCATGGCAATGCCTGATTTAATGGACTATTATGTTAGCATGTAATTTGGTCATGCACTTTACAAGAAAATTATATTAAATTAATTTATTTGATATCTATATTGATATGTTGTTTTTTTCATTAAAAACATTATTAATTGTGTTTCTAAATCGGATTGAGGTTAGAAACATCTCCACAACATCTTGAAGCTCTTCGTTGGAAACATATCTTCCCAGAGCTTTCTTCATCGATCTAAAGAGGTAAAAATCATTCGGTGCCAGGTCTGGGTTGTAGACTCGCTCACTTCCCTTTGAAATTGTACAAGACTCTGTTTGGTTACCACAGCAGTGTTGATAAAAACAATTCCAATCAGAAACTCAGCTCATTCTCGGATGAATTTCTGCTGTGCCATACCCTTCTGCCCGTAGGAAATGAATGATGCTGTGCAACTCCACACTTTGCAGGAGAATCAGTTTTATCAGCTATATTATCAGGCCTGCTGTTTAGCTCCTATTAATGCTTTGGACTCGGTAGTGGTAGATGTTATGGTGAGGACGATACGCAGTAGCACAGATATCCCTAATAAGTTGGATCAGCTATCGGAGGTTGAAACAAATTAACCCTCGTAGTTAGATTTTAAAATTCTGCTGAGCTTTAGCTACAATAACCTTGTATAACCAATATGCTTTTGTATTGAAAATTTCGAGCCCTCCTGATGTGAAGTCATTTGCCACTGGAAGGATAAATATGTATTAGATTCAGAGTTTCCCAGAATAAAATTTTTGTTTTTTGTTTTTATAGCTGAAATCTTATCAGTTTTACTTCAATTAGTTTGGTTTGTCGCTCTACGATCATCTTATGCGCACGAGGGGCTAAACTTTTACTTCAATTAAGACCACTCTATATGTGCTTAAAAGTAGCATTGTTGTAGTTGTAGTGCCGGATACTGAAACCATTCAATACTAGAATAGTAAAGCTGTAACGGATTCAGAGTTCTCCAAAGTGTACCCACTAAAGGCCTGCTGCACTACCCACATATTGGGCTACTGCAATTTTGAACAACAGTAGCATTGGAGGTGGAGGATATTTGCATCTTCTTCCTTAAGCCTAACAGTTGTACATTCTAGTCTAAAGGTTTATCTTGGCCTTCCCAGTCATAGGCACTGTCTTTCTGTTCAGAATTGTATGCTGAGTTAAATATCAAGAACCCATTGTAGGGAAACCCCATGACATAAACCAAGCCGTTTCGACAGATTTTGCACAGAACATATATATTTTTTTTTTATTCTAATGGTGTTTAATAACAGTGCCCATAAAAATAAATAATCTGAATTTAAAGCATACCAAAGAACCATTCACTTGGTTTGAATGGTTCCCTATTCATCGTAAAAATGGCCTTGCACTTAAATTGCACCAGTCCTCTAGAACATACACTCTCAAATCATTTCAGAATCACTTGTGTGGGCCGTCTCTTCAAAAAAAAAAATTTTTTTAATGGATAGTAAATGCTTTTAAAATTTAAATTAACTCAATTAACATAAAGGCTACTGATATTAATTTTTTACAATTAATTATTTACTCAGAACATGGCAACTCTTAATAAGTTGGACACATGTTTTATCAGAACTAGTTCTTCAGTATTTGACTTTATTTGGGTCAAAGCAACTCTCAGGTCCTTTGTAACATCTATTTTGTTTCTTGTTTATGTATATATATATATTAATATGTATATATACATACAACAACATCTAAACCAAGTCCAAGAACCCATGTGGTCTCATGGAAGGAGGGAAAGGGCAGACAGCTTCTGTGGTGATGGAGCACACGTAGATAAAAATCTGACTTTTTCCGTGACGTCGAATTTTTACGGGAATTGTCAGCCCTACTCCCAGTAGTCATATTACACCGAGACCTCCGGCTTAAAGTGGGACTCGAAACCACTATAAATGCCCATGGCACCACTGCGACTCGAACCCGAAACCTGTGGCACCGAACACTAGTCACTCGGCCATCAGGCCCATATACACAGTCCAGTCACATTAATGTGACCACCTGTCAAAAGCAGAATATACACTCCTGTATATTCTGGCTTTAAGTGGAGTGTGGAATGTGGTATTAAGTGGAATTCTTTATATACACTCCACTGCAATGTGCTGTCACCTGCCTTTTGTGATGGGTTATTTAACGTTGACGTCGAAAGTAGGTGGTGGTCACATTAATGTGACCGGACTGTGTATATATTCTTCAAAAGTTTTACTTAAAATTGAAAATCCCTATATAAGGGGAGAAGAAAAAAATCCCATAACGTTCACATATGTCGCCATAAGGGCGATAATGTTACCAAGCACATAAAACAGGTGGAACATTTTCCAATAAAATGGCTGTAAGTAATACTCCAGACGTCAACGATGATAGTTATAACTCTGGTAACCCTATCTGAATCTGTTACATTGTTTCTATTCAGTTGTCTTACATATGATCTATGATATCTATGTTAGTCTTATTTTCTGTATTGCTTTATTTTTTTGTCTAAAAGATAAAGGGAAAGAGAAACTCCTACTTTTGTACGTTTTGATCCCTTTCCGTTAGTCGGGTGCATCAGATTTTTCGTTTTGGGGACAAAATAACAAACCAGCAATATAAACAATTTCGAATGTAAAACAACTCAATTTTCATGTAACGAATAACTCATTTCATTTAAAATGAATACTTTTTCATAGGTTAAACTTTTTTTTTTTCTTTTCCCACTTGGTAGACAGCAACATCTAGACCAGGGGTGGGCAAACTTTTTTCGGTCGCGGGCCAAAAATTGAAAAAAAAAAAAGTATGGCTGTTCAAGATAAATTTTTTTTTTAATTTTAAAAACAATATACAAGTATTACAATTTAAATATGTTAATGAGATAAATGAACTTGCGATTTAATTTTTAAAAGTTCCTTACATTGAGGCTCGAAGTGAGATGCACTGATTCTAAGGAACGAGGTTAAATGCTCATCTGTCAATCTACTTCTGAAATAATTCTTTCTAAGGTTCATAGTTGAAAACACTTGTTCGGAACACATATAATGAAGCAAACATAGCACTGATTTTCTGGGAGTGAGATATTAAATTTGGGAAATTTACTTTCGATAATGATTTGTAAAACTATGGCATATTTAAAAAAAAAAAATGCTTGAAATGATTAATTAGATTCTCACTGCTTCACAATTTACGTTGAAAGGCATGGTAAAAATATTCAATTCTGTTTGAATGGCACTGAAATCTTGAAATCTGCTTTCGAACTCAAAACAGTTTTTTCAAGCCATTTTCATAATTCTTATATTCTTATTTACTGAAGGTATTGAATTTAACCTAGGGAAACAGACAAGTCGTTATTAGCTAGTTGCCCAGCAAATGGATTAAGTTTTAGTTTAAAAGTCGATTTATTTTTAATCGATTTATGTACTGTAGAACAAAAATTAAGAAAGTGAAAAGATCAGTCCGTTGAAAAAAAGGAAGAAAAAAATATTTAATCAAAGTAGAAAAGGAGTTGGATATAAATATATATTTATGTATTTCTTTTTAATATATATTTCTTTTAATTTGCCTCGGATCGGCAACTTGAAATATTCTATCCGTGGGCCGGATAGAATCATCCGGCAGGCCGTAGTTGGCCCATCTCTAATCTAGACTAATCCAAAACCCGTGTGCTCTCATGGAAGGAAGGAAAAGGAGGGGCATCTTCTGTAGAGATGGAATGATGGACCCCGCGTAGGTAGAAGTCTGACTTCACTCCCGTGACAGAAGGGGGCAGTACCTTCCAGGAAGACTTTTAGGGGCGACTACCCGCATTTGGGTATTGCATGAGAAAATCCGGAAAATTGCCACCAAATAGTTCGACTCAAGAGGCAAGATGCTAAACAGCCCAAACACTATTTGTATCACCTCTTTTTAAAAAACAGTGTCTACAACAAAGGATTGAACCTCTGCCCGAAATGCTCACTGGCGGCGTGTTACCACTGCTTAACAAATATAAATTAAAGAAAAGTAAACTTGTTGTATTTGATAATTTATGGCTTGCGCCCGGCTAAGGGAAAAGTGCCTGCAATTTTAATACGCTTTTATTAGTTTCGCGTGGAGTGGGATGCTCTATATCAATCGTTATAATGTTTCACTAGTTTCATTCCGAAATGCAGAGTTAGTTTAAAATGTCATACAAAGCACCCCACGCTTTTAGAACAGTGACATTCATTTTCTCGTCAGTCATTTTATTCTTATGTTAGCAATTATTTTTTACTTTTAGTTTGATTAACTCTAAAAAAGCGTGTTTTGTAGTTTTTTTTTTAAACTATTAATTTATTCTTTTTCGAGCGATATTAGCAGAATCGGTATATAAATCGACTCTCTTAATTTAGCTTCAGAAAAAGTTTTAAAAATTCTCTAATTTTAATTAGAAAAAGTTTTCAAATTTATACAAGGAAATGTATAGAAGTGTGGAAAAGCCGTGTGCTGAAAGTGGAATCATTGCCTGTTAAAGCACCTTTGCAAATCATCTTGTTAGTGTACTACTATTCTAACAAATAATAAATGTTTTATCATAAAATAGAAAATTACCATATTAACATCAATTAAATTATTAAACTGACAACACTGCAGAAATAAATTATTAATCATCTTGTTAACAAATTAAGAAAAGTTTCGTGGCCATTTGACTTTTTGGAATTGAGTTCTTTTTTTTTTTTAAATTTTTCTAAGATTGTCCAAGTCTGGAGTAGCTAACGACAATGTGATTGATATTCTGCATTCCACCTGCAAACATCAAAATGAAATTTAAGTTTGTGTGGGAATTAATATTGCCATGTCCAGTCATAAACTCAGTGATTCTGAAATTTGTAAAAAAAATGAGCTCTAAGCCTTTGAGGAACACATGGAAATTATTTCATAGTAACAGAAGCAATGGATGATTCTTTGTATAATTAATTCCAGAGATTATTGGTCTTGTCTTTGAGTGCCTTTTTAAAATAAGATTTTGATATATTAACATTAATTTCAATACCCAGTTTAGTGGTTGCTTTTTGCGAGTCAGTCAGATCTTTCATTGCAGAATATTCCTCCATGTCCATGAAGAAATGTAAAAACATAGTAATATTTTGTTCCGTAGCGATACTAAGAGTTATTTTAATATTAATGATGTTCTTGTTCTCTTATGATGTAATATTGTAATGTTATTCAGTGGTACTATAGAATAGAGCCAGAATATACACGAGTGTATATTCTGACTTTTGACAGGTTGTCATATCAATGGGACTGGACTGTGTATTTGCAGATATAAATTACTTCTCAATGTTTACAATGAGGGCCTGAATGGCCGAGTGGCTAGCGCTCTGGCGCTCGGTACCACACAGTTCTCGAATTCGAGTTCTGGTGGTGATATGGATGTTTGTAATAGTTCTTAATCCTCTTCAAACCGTAGGTACCGGTTTAATATGAATGTAGAGAGTTGGGTGTAGGGCTAACAGCCCTACCTTGCAAAAAGAAACCATCTCCCTGTCTCGAAATATGCCAGTAGAAAGAAGGCCTTGGCCCACTATGGGCTGAGTACCAGGGAGTTAGTTAGTTAATTAATTAGAATAGGAATCATTTTTGCTCATTTATCCAGTCTAATGCAAGTTTAATGCATAACAGATCGGCAATAAACACTGTACATTCGTCATGAATATGAATCGTATTCTAATTCATGACCATTTTTGTAGATGACGTAGGTCAAACCAACTTTTAATTTATTTTACTGTCACTAGTATAGCAAATTGTTGGAAAGTCTTCAATAAATTTATTGTTGCAGGGATTGGAGTTCGCTTGGACGGATGCGGTACAGCTAAAACTTGGCAATGAAAGTCGCAGTTATTTACTGATGATTGGGTAAGATTTTTGTGTTTACTCAATTTGTGTTTATTCAGACATACTTTTCAAAGATGTTTCTTTTCAATTATTTAATAATACTTCATTAAAAATGATTAAAAATTTTTTGATTTGAAGGTGACTCACGAACTACAAATGTGTAAGAACCACTTCCCTAAAGGATAGTGAATCGCAGCTTGAGAACCCTGTTCGACTCGTGGCCCAGTTGCCGGGCCTGACTCGTGGCTCAGTGACAACGTGCGTAGCTGCTGAGCATTAGGGTTGAGGTCCTATTCGCTGGTGATTTTGTTGTAGACACTGTTTTAAAAAACGAGGTGACTCGATGACTTTTCTGATGTTTAGCATGTTACCTCGTTATCGTTGTCAGCATCTTGCCTTGACTACGTGGTGAGAGTTTTCCGGGCGTCTTCCACCTAATAAGCAAATGCGGGGTAGTTTCCCTAAAAGAGTCGAAGCCACTGCCTTCCTTCTTCAGCGACATGGTGCCAAATAATAGAGAGCGCATATCGTCCGATATTTTTTCTCCCCCTTGAAAACATTTTTACAGATACGCATGCGCAATTTAGGACAATAGGACAAAATATAGGACAATAAAAATACGATATGCAAAAACTCTCTAATATTTTACCTATGTTCCATTTCAATAAAAACCGGTGTTCCATCAAAATAAAAGCTGTCCCTCCTTTCCCTCCCTCCATGAGTAGACTACTCATGTTATGTCCGTACCAAACTGCAGGACATTGAGAATTAAACACAACAATAACTGCTGAATAGGAGAGCTAAGATTCCAATCCGCTGGAACACACTTCAGAGTGGCATTGTTGCAGTTATTCTGGTGGGCGTGGCGGTCTTTAACATGGTCGGGAATGCCCATAATTGAGTCCCTGAAGAACAGTTAAAATAACCATTTTACAACTTTAATCCTCGCTAAAGGAAACTCGATATCGATTGCGAAAAGTGCATAAAGCATCTCGCATCGATAGTCATGTTGTCTGGGGGGGTTTTCTCCTTACTGTACGCAACTGCGGGGCAGTTACTCCTAGAAAGTCCTATAGGAAGGCACCTGTCATCAATACACGTCTGTGGGCAGTTCGTACTATACATGAAACTCACCGATGATCCACCTTCACCTAATTGGTAAGGGGCTGCATAGCATTAGACGAGTTGTTTGGTTTTGTCGCTCTACAGTCATTTTGTGCACACTTTAGACTAATTAGACCGGGACCTACAGTTTAACATGGATTCGAACCACTCACAGACATTCATTCCACCGCCGAGATTCGAACTTGATACATGTGGTACCAAAGGCAAGAGAACTAGCCAATTTGCCATCAGACCGCTAGGTGAGGGGTAGAGAAAAAAAATGAAAGGAAGAAAAAGGAACATTTATCTAAAATTACATAACAATTCTTCTAATGTCTTGTGAATTCATCATCAATGCCACATACCAAACCAACTAAAAGAACACAGGCATCCCAAATCAAGAAAGATCAAACAGCAGCAATGAGAGCAAAGACAGTAGAGAGCCATAGCTTCCCGAATTTCCGTTCACAATAGCTCTTTATTACCACAGCTTATATTAACGGCCACAATTAACAAAGGCCTCGACGACGCGTCATAAATAACCTTTCGGGCAACCAAAAACCGCGCATTCATAATTTAACACCTTAAAAACACGCTGCAAACTCTTTAATTATACACCTTTCGCAGTTGCCGTAGGGCCCTCTGGTGGGCGTGGCAGGGCTCATTAACATGGGCGGGGCGTCCGTAATTGAGTCCCAGGGCGGCCCGGCTAAAATAACCATTTCACAACTTTAATCCTCGTAAAGACCTCCTGTTCATAAGCCCCAGCTTCTCAATCAAGCTCAGAGAGTCTGAGTAATATGGGTTGACGATTGTCGGGGCCAAATGGCGGAGAAGACGTTATTTGACGTGCGGGAATGCGTCGCAGGTGAAGCAACGCCGATGTGTCAGCGGATATGAATTATTGGAGCGTGGCCTAATGGGTAAAGACAGTGTCTGGGAAAACGAAGTTTGATTTCTAATTGTGCGTGAGCAGAAAAGAAAGTTAAGGTCTACGTTTCTGTTGAAAGGTTTTACTAACGGTGCTGCGTTTTACACACTTCAGAATTTCTAAGCCAGTAAAGCAGTTCTTATAATATATTTTAAGGAGGGTCAGATGGCCGAGTGGCTGGCGCTCTGGCGCTCTATACCACAGAGTCCTGGGGGTGCCATGGTGTTTGTAGTTCTGAATTCTAATATGATCGTAGAGCGTTATGGGGGTAGTATTACCCGCATCCATAGCATATCTTCTAGCTACACGCACTTCTGGCTAGTGCTAAGTGAGTACCGTCGGTGCACGGCTGGCCTTAAGGCATCAAAGACAATTGTCTATGTGTTTGCCACCTGCATTAGAATATATATATTATAAGGATATTATAGTAATATACGAATTACTGATAGGATGATCGTACCATTAAAGCAAATCACGCGCGAATGCAACATCCGTGGCCCCGTATTCCTCTTATGAAGCCTTTCTTGTACGTTTGGTCTTTCTCTCTACGGTAATTTTGTGCACACTGTGGGCTAATTAGACCAGGACCTAAAGATTAACGTGGATTCCGAACCACTCACAAACATCCATGCCCTCGCCAGGATTCGAACCTGAAGCCCATCGTACCAAACGCCAGCGCGCTGGACAATTGGCCATCAGGCCGCTTCTCGTAAAGGATACTCAATATTGGTTGCGAAAGTGTGTAAAGCATCTCGCATGAATAGCCATGTTGTCTGGTGGGAATTTTCCATGTTTTCTCCCCTACTATACTCAAATGTTGAGCAGTTACTCCTAGAATGTCCTGCCGGATGTAACTATCTTTCCATCAACACCCGTCTGTGAGATGTTTGTGCTATACTGAGGCCTATCGCTGTACCATCCTCACCTTTCTAATTGATAGGGGTCTACATAACCCAAGATGAGGAGTAAAGAAAAAAATGAAAAAAAGAATCAGGAACACTTCTCTAAAATTACGCAACAATTCTTCTAAAGCCACGAGAATTTATCATCAATACCACATTATCAAACTCACAACCCCCAACCAAAAGAGTTCAGCCGTTCCAAATCAAGAAAGATCCACAGTAACATCAGCAGCAATGTTAACTAACTTCCCGAATTCCCATTCACAAAAGCTCTTTAATACCACAGCGCATATTAATAGCCGCAATTACCGAAGGTCTCTACGATGCGTCATAAATAACCTTTCGGGCAACCAAAAAAACCGCGCATTCATAATTCAGACACCTTAAAAACACGCTGCAAACTCTTTAATTATACACCCTTCGCAGTTGACGTCAGGACTTCTAGAGAGGGCGTGGCAGGTCTCATTAACATGGGCGGGGGCGCCCGTAATTGAGTCCCCGGGCGACCGGCTAAAACAACCATTTCACAACTTTAATCGTCGTAAAGACCTCCTGTTCATAACCCCCAGCTTCTCAATCAAGCTCGGAGAGTCTGAGTAATGTCGGTTGACAACTGTCGGGGCCAAACGGCAAAGAAGACATTATTCGACGCGTGGGAATACGTCGCAGGTGAAGTGCGTTTGTTCCGATGTGTCAGCGGATATGAATTATTGGAGCGTGGGCCTAATGGGTAAAGGCATTGTCTCGAAAACGAGGTTTGGATTTCTAATTGTGCGTGAACAGAAAAGAAAGTTACAGTAGGTTTGCGTTTCTGTTGAAACGTTTTACGGTACTGCGTTGTACATACATATGAATTTGTAAACATGTAAAACTTTTCTTATGCTTTGAATAAGAGTGGCGCAACTGCCCCATGGTGGCCGAAAGTCATCTGCCTGCTGGCAGATTTCAAGACGGTAGATGATTATTTTTAAGGGGCAGAGTTGTCAGCCCTACGGCCAAAGCTCTACTGTCGTATTAGACAGGGACTTACAGTTTAAAGTGGATTCCGTACCATTACAAATATACATGTCTCCGCCGGAACTCGAACCCGAAACCTACATTATATCTACCGGGCGCCACGGGCCAAATGGGGGTTTTCCGGGTTTTCTCACAAGCGACACACAAATGTGTAGCAGTTACTCTTAAACTCCTCCAAGAGAAGCTTCATAAGTGGAATACGGCTGCCACGAATGTTCAACACATATGCACACAATTGAATAAAAGAGTACTATAGTAATATATGAATTATTGATAGGATGGTCGTACTTTTAAGAAATCACGAGCACGTTCATGTGTGTTGAACCTCCGACTAATCCTCAATGCCCTGCAGGGCGGGACGGGCATCCCATGAGTGATCTACTCATGGATGAAGGGAAAGGGGACAGCGTCTGTTTTGATGGAGCACCCGTAGGCAGAAGTCTGACATTTGTTCCGTGACGATCTTACAGTCATGTTAGACAGGGACCTACGGCTTAGAGTGGATTCCGAACCACTAGCCAACATCCATGCCACCACCATGTCTCGAACCTGAAGCCTGTGGTAACAAAATCCAGAGTGCTAGCCAATTGGCCATCAGGCCGCTAGGTGCGGTATAGAGAAAAAATTGGAAGAAAGAAAAAGGAACACTTCTCTAAAATTACGCAACAATTCTTCTAAAGTCTCGTGAATTCATCATCAATACCACATTACCAGCCCAAAAGAACACAGGCAAGAAAGATCCACAGTAGCAGCATCAGCGGTGAGATCTCCCCGAATTCCCATTCACAATAGCTCTTTATCACCACAGCACATATTAATGGGCGCAATTACCGAAGGCCTCGACGACGCGTTCATAAATAACCTTTCAGGCAAACAAAAACCGCGCATTTATAATTTAGACATCTTAAAAACACGCTGCACACTCTTAATTATACACCATTCTTACTTGCCGTCAGGCCCACTGAGGGCCGGCAGGGCTCATTAACATGGGCGGTGGCGCCCGTAATCGAGTCCCTGGACGGCCCGCTAAAATATCCATTCTACAACTTTAATCCTCGTAAAGACCTCCTGTTAATAAGCCCGGCTTCTCAATCAAGCTCGGAGAGTCTGAGTAACATGGGTCGACAACTGTCGAGACCAAACGGCGGAGAAGACAGTATTTGACGTGTGGGACTACGTCGAAAGTGAAGTGCGTTTGTCCCGATATGTCAGCGGATATGAATTATTGGAGAGTGGCCTAATGGGTAAAACACAGTCAGGGAAAATGAGGTTTGGATTTGTAATTGTGCGTGAGCAGATAAGAAATTTAGAATTTGCGTCTCTGTTGAAAAGTTTTACTGTGCTGCTTTGTACATACGTATGAATTTTTAAACCTGTAAAACTGTTATTATATATTGGTTTGAATAAGAGTACTATAGTAATTTATGAATTTTTGATAGGATGGTAGTACTATTAAAGCAAATTACACGCGAATATGTATGTGTTGAACATCCGTGACTGCAGTATTGCTCATATGAAGCCTTTCTTGAGGTTTGGTTTGGTTTGTCTCTCTATGGTTATTTTTACACACTTTGGGATAATTAGACCAGAACCTACGGATTAACGTGATTCCAAAACCACTCACAAACATCCATGACAACGCCTGTACCTGAAGTATATGGTACCAAAACCAACATTGGCCATCAGGATGCTAGATGACGTGTAGAGAAAAAAAGATGAAAAAAAAAGAATGAGGAACATTTCTTTAAAAATACGCAACCATTCTTCTAAAACCTCGTGAATTCATCAACAGTGCCCCATACCAAACTCACAACCCCCAGCCAAGCATCAAGAAAGAACCAAAGTAGCAGCGTCAGCAGCTTCCAGATCTTCCCGAATTCCCATTCACAGTAGCTTTTTATTATCACAGCACATATTAATTTCCGCAATTACTGAAGGCCTCGACGACGCGTCATAAATAACCTTTCGGGCAACCAAAAACCGCGCATTAATAATTTAAGCACCTTAAAAACACGCTGCAAACTCTTTAATTATACACCGCTCGCAGTTGCCGTCGGGCCCTCTGGAGGGCGTGGCAGGTCTCATTAACATGGGCGGGGCGCCCGTAATTGAGTGACCGTGTGACCGGCTGAAGTAATCATTTTACAACTTGAATCCTCGTAAAGACCTCCTGTTCATAAGCCCCGGCTTCTCAATCAAGCTCGGAGAGTCTGAGTAATATGGGTTGACAACTGTCGGGGCCAAACGGCGGAGAAGACATTATTCGACGTGTGGGAATACTTCGCAGGTTTGTCCCGCCACGCCGATCTGTCAGCGGATATGAATTATTGAAGCGTGGCCTAATGGGTTAAGATACTGTCTGGGAAAACAAGGTTTGATTTCTAATTCTGCGTGAGCATGAAAAGAACTTTTTAAGTTATTTTCAACTACTCTTACAAGATTAAGGTTGAAGCACCACGAAAACATGAAAATTTCTGCTGTTGGCGTTGAAATATACCGAAAATGTGGCAACTGCCCTGATGTCGAGCTTACTCCTTATCATGTCTTTGATTGCCCAGCTGTTGCAGCCGCCACACATTATCTCGACCATCCCTACAGCCGGAAGAGGATGTACTACTGTGTCCAAAAAGTAACACCAACACCAATTTCCCGGGCATAAGGTATTTCAATTTCTTTTTCTTTGTTAGGTTCCTGGCACTGTCCTTGACATCTGTGTGAAATATTGCGTTAAAATATTTATTAGTGCTTGAGTTCGCTTGGCTTTGTAGGGATGCTAAAACTGATTCAGGCGATTTTTGAAATGCCTCTTAAATCGACTCAAAACGGTGTGCCCCGGAGTGGCGTTTAGAGTTTGGGGAATAGCTAGAAGTAGCACGATATTAAATCAGGTGAATACGGGGATTGTGACAATTAATGCAGTGTGAGCTGGCGCATTCAGTGTTTTCGATACCAATCATGATTTGACACGTTTGAGGTCCAAAACATCTTTTAAAATAGAATTTTGAAATTCCAACATCATCAGCAAGATTTGGGGTCAAATTTCACACAGATGTCAAGGACAGTGCCAACAACCTAAAAAAAAAAAACTAAATTCCATAAGCCCTTAAATTTAAAATTTTAAATTGGTCTTTAAATTTAAAATTGGTTTTTGGTCACAGTAGTATATAATGATGTTTTTTTTCTTTTGCATAATGCACCATATAATAATCTTTAATTCAGAAGTTTCCCATAAAGAGTTTATCAAAAATCTTAAAATTCAATATAATGATGACTATAAGAATGTGCATGAATTCTTTAGTATTGAGTTTGCATAACAGTACCAAGTAGTGTGATGATAAAATGTAAATCCAGTTTTAAAAAAGCATTTCTTTCTTAGTTAACTATTTCACTCAATAGAGCCTTCGCGTTTATCCTCCAAAATCAAACCACAGCAAGCAAAATGAATTAACTTGCAGAATAATACGGGTGATGCTATTAAAGTGAGACAGCATTTAATCCACAACAGTGAAAAAAAATCCAAGATAACCAACAGAGTAAATCTAGAATATATATTTTTTTTCAATCTTTTTCAAAGAAGGGGATGGGTTGCTTTTTTTTTCTCTCTCCATTTCTTTTTTCCAATGTATTCTTTTTTTTTTTCAGTCTTTAGAAAGACAAGCCGGGGGGCATTAGGAGACTTTTAAAGGTTCGTCTAACAAGCTTAAGCTCAAGTTCTTAAAAGACAACTGTTCCCTTTAATACTAAATGATTTTAAAAGGGAGATAAAATAATAATGAAAAAAAAGAGAAATAAATCGTCTCTCTCTTTTAAAGAAAAGAGGAGTTAAAAATCTTAAGTCAACGTTTTCAACTCCTTTTCTTTCTCTCCCTTCTCTCTTTTTAACTCTCGTTTGAAATCTCACGATGATGAGAACGAAAAAAATATAAAATATATTAAGGTGGATATATATAAAAAAAAAGTAAAGAAAACTCGGTTTAGTTTAAAGTTAAGTTTTAAATGGAAGAGAGGAAAAAAAAAGAAAAAAGATTAAATAGAAATTCGCATCCCAAAAAGATTACGAGCACAGATAAGATAAGGATAAGAATGGAAGTTCTTCTGCTACAAGTTGAAAGTTTTTCGGAACTGATGAAGAGAAAGTGCCTATTTAATAAAACAAGCAAGAGTTTTAAAACTCTTTTTTATTTGTTTACCTAAAGAGGAGCAAATGTAATTTTCCAATGCATTTAGGAAGTTTTAGGACTTTCTCTTTCCAAGCTTTAAATTACTTTAATGAGAAAATTATTGGGATGCAAACTGAACAGATTTGCACTGGAGATTTGAAGCCGTAATTTTCGTTTTATACCAATTGTTATAGAACGAGATAGAAGATTTAACGTATTATTATTGTATTATTGAAATTTATAGGTTATTAAATTTCGGTAATTCTTTATATTTTAATAAGTAAAATTAGTGAGAATTAAAGTTATAAATATGATTTTATTTCAAACATTACCTTTTGAATGTTCAATGTCCTTATGAAGATTTAGATCCTTCTGTTTTCATCGTGGTATAAACAAATTAAAATTTCGGCTTCAATCTCTGCAAGCTGCCTGATAACCAACTGTCTAGCGCTCTGGCCTTTCATACCACAGGCTTCAGGTTCGATCCTGGCAGTCGCATGGATGTTTTTGGGTGGTTCTGAATCCACATTAAACTTTAGTCCCGGTCTATTACCCTAAAGTGTACAAAAAGTTTTGTATTAAAGCGTTTGTCGAAAATTCTTAAAATTCAGCATTAGGATGACTGTAAGAATGTGCATGAAATCTTGAATATTGAATTTGCATGACTGTATCAAAACAGTACCCAATTGTGATGATAAATTGTAAATCTTGTTCAAAAAGCATTTCTTTCTTAGTTAACTATTTCACTCTATGGAGACTCCGCGTTTATCGTCCAAAGTCAAACCACAGCAAGAAAAACGAATTAACTTGCAGAATAATACGGGTGATGCTATTAAAGCAAGACAGCATTTAATCGACTACAGGAAAAAAATGCCAAGATAACCAACAGAGTAAATCTAGAACATATTTTTTTCAATCTTTTTTGAGGGAGGTTTACTTTTTTTTTTCCTGTCTTTTTCCCAACTTTATTCTTTTTTTTTTTTTTTTTTTTTTAAAAAGACAAGTCGGAGGCATTAGGAGACTTTTAAAGGTTCGTCTAACAAGCTTAAGCCGAAGTTCTTAAAGACAACTGTTCCCTTTAATACTAAATGATTTTAAAAGGGAGATAAAATAATAATGAAAAAAAAAAAGAAATAAATCAACTCTCTCTTTTTAAAGAAAAGAGGAGTTAAAAATCTTAAGTCAACGTTTTCAACTCCTTTTCTTTCTCTCCCCTCTCTTTTTTTAACTTCGTTTAAATCTCACAATGATGAGAACGAAAAAAATATTAAGATGGATATATATATATATATAAAAAAAAGTAAAAAGAAAACTCGGTTTAGTTTAAAGTTAAGTTTTAAATGGAAGAGAAGAAAGGAAAAAAAAAAAGATAAAGGGAGAAATTCGCATCCCAAAAAGATTACGAGCACAGATAAGAAGAGGATAAGAATGGAAGTTCTTCTGCTATAAGTTGGAAAGTTTTTCGGAACTGATGATGAGAAAGTGCCTATTTAATAAAACAAGCAAGAGTTTTAAAACTCTTTTATTTGTTTACCTAAAGAGGAGCAAATGTAATTTTCGGTGCCTTTAGGAAGTTTCAGGACTTTCTATTTTCCAAGCTTTAAATTACTTTAATGAGAAAATTATTGGGATGCAAACTGAACAGATTTGCACTAGAGATTGAAGCCGAAATTTTCGTTTCTTCATACCAATTGTAACAGAACCAGATAGAGGAATTGACTTATTATAATTGTAACACTAAAATTTATAGATTTTAAGATGGTTATATTTATAGGTTATTAAGTTGTAATTTTCCTTTATTCGTACCAATTGTTATAGAACCAGACAAAGGACTGTTATTACTGTAATATTAAAATTTATTGGTTATTAAGTTTATAAATTAATTCTTTATATTTTTAATATTTTTTTTAAATTTTGAGAGATTTTAAATATGTAAAAACGTTTCAGAATTAAATTTATGAACATGATTTATTTGTTGTTGGCGTATCCTCTGAAGAATATAAGGCAATCAAATACTGTGGTGTTCCCGAATACTATTGGCTATGTTGATTGCCAACTCAGAGTATAAATCCTCTTCCGAGGGATGATCCAGATAATGCACGGTGGCTGCAACATATAAGCAATCAAAGACATGATGAGGTGTAAACTCGACATCAGGTCAGTTGCCACATTTTTGGTATTTTTTTAACGTCATCTTGTGAGAGATGTCTCATCTGTCATCATCTCTGTCGGCATTTAGTTGTGCAATTTGGTATTTTGTTTTGATCTTAAGGAATTATAAGCTGAGATTTTGTCAAAGCATTTTACATCTTCAAGGCAGATAGGAACGGCAGTCTGATCCAGACTTATGGCTTTCTTTGCCTAAGGAATCTGCAATTTCATTACATTCCAAATCCACATGAGTAGGGATGTATTGCAAGATACATATTCTGTGCAAGCAGTGGATTTTATTCTAAAAGAGATGTAATGTTCAAGGTCATATTTGAGAAACCTTTTAAAGAGCCTTAAGGCAGCCTGTAAAGATAGTAGAAGATAGTAAGAAGTCAGTGAAGATAGTAATTCCATTCATTTGTTGAATGGAATTACGGAATGTTGGATGAGAGAGACTCATGATTTTATTTTATTCGCATTTAAATCATTCAGATTATTGGAATGCAGTCTCATGGGATTGATAAAATTTGGAGAGTCGCAATTTTAATTTTTTCACCAGTTTGTCATAACACACCTTGATGGATGATTATTGCCATGTTGACATTTATCATAATTATATATAGTCATATATTATAGTTCAAATATATCAATTATAATTATAGAACCAGAAATTTCGATAATCCTTAACAATATTTTAATTATTTTCAATGATTAAAATTTGTCAGAAATTGCAATTTTATGAGAATTTCTGATTTCAGTTATAATTTGAATATGATACTGATCTGATGAAATTCCATGACGTCCACATAAAAAGTGCGGGAAGAAAAATAAGTTGTTATTTAAGAGAATATATATATATATATATATATATATATATATATATATATAAACGTTATATGTTACAGGGCGCAAAAATCTCTTATTGATAACCTCTGCATTGAATTGTTGCATAGTATTTATGCTGCATTTACACTGAAATATTCTTTCATAGAATTTATTCCATAAATAAGAAAAAAAAATAATTTTTATTAAACAATCATTCATTCATTTAACTAAGCAAGGCGAACACAAGGCGATGATCTTTAACACTGCAATAATCAGCCACTAAGGGGTCTTATAACAATTGGTGTAAACAAATTAAAATTTCAGCTTCAATCTGCATGCTGCCTGGTGGCCAATTGGCCAACTCTCTGGGCTTTGATGCCACAGGCTTCAGGTTCGAATACAGGTGGTGGCATGGATGTTTGTTGAGATTCGAATCCACGTTAAACTATAGGTCCCGGTCTAATTAGCCTAAAGTGTACAAAAAATGATCGTAGAGCCATAAACCAAACACTCTCTAAAAATGTTACCACTTCGATGAGACATCCTTCCAATAATCTGAATAATCTCATTAAAGCTACCGTTCTTGAAAAAGAATGATATAAATCTTCTTAAGGACATTGAAAATTCAACAGTAAATGATTAAAAATAAAGACATATTTGTAAATTTAATTCTCATAAATTTTACTTATTAAAAAACTTATTAAAGTATAAAAAAATTATAAAAACTTAATAATCTATAAATTTTAATATTATAATCATAATACGTCAAAATCCTCTATCTAGTCCTATAACAATTGGTATGAAAAAACGAAAATTTCGGCTTTAATCTCCAGTGCAAATCTGTTCAGTTTGCCTCCCAATAATTTTTCATTAAAGTAATTTAAAGCTTGGAAAATAGAAAGTCCTAAAACTTCCTAAAGGCACCGAAAATTACATTTGCTCCTCTTTCGGTAAACAAATAAAAAAGAGTTTTTAAACTCTTGCTTGTTTTATTAAAAGGCACTTTCTCATCATCAGTTCCGAAAAACTTTCCAACTTGTAGCAGAACTTCAACCATTCTTATCCTTATCTTATCTGTGCTCGTAATCTTTTTTTTGGGATGCGAATTTCTCCCTTTATCTTTTTTTTTTTTTTTTTTTCTCTCTTCCATTTAAAACTTAACTTTAAACTAAACCGAGTTTTTCTTTGCTTTTTTTTTTATATATATCCACCTTAATATATTTTTATTTTTATTTTTTCGTTCTCATCACCGTGAGATTTAAACGAAGTTAAAAGAGAGAGGGGAGAAAATAAAAGGAGTTGAAAACGTTGACTTAAGATTTTTAACTCCTCTTTTCTTTAAAAGAGAGACGATTTATTTCTTTTTTTTTTCATGATTATTTTATCTCCTTTTAAAATCATTTAGTATTAAAGGGAACAGTTGTCTTTAAGAACTTCAGCTTAAGCTTGTTAGACGAACCTTTAAAAGTCTCCTAATGCCCCCGACTTGTCTTTCTAAAGAAAAAAAAATAATGGAAAAAAGATATGGAGAGAAAAAAAAGCAAAACCTCCCCCTCAGTATATACTCTCTGAAAAAGATTGAAAAAAATATATATACGTTCCAAATTTACTCTGTTGGTTATCTTGGTTTTTTTTTTTCCACTGTTGTGAATTAAATGCTGTCTTGCTTTAATAGCATCGCCCGTATTATTCTGCAAGTTAATTCGTTTTTCTTGCTGTGGTTTGAGTTTTAATTTAAACGCTGAGGTTCTATAGAATGAAAACGTTAACTAAGAACGAAATGCTTTTTTAACTCGATTTACAATTTATCATCACAATAGGGTTCTATTAGAAACAATCATGCAAACACGATATTCGTGATTTCATGCACCTTCTTGCGATCATATTTATAATGGTGAATTTCTAAGATTTTGATAAACGCTTTAATATAAAAACTTTTTAAATAACAGAACCAACACAGCATTATATGTCAAAGAATTCAAAAAAGCGCTGTTATTATAGCTTGTATTGAATTGTTGCATAGTACTTATATTGCATTTAAATCGTTTTAATAAGGGAAGCAGCGTTTTATTCAATAAATAACAGAAAATCTTTTTAATAACAGTCATTTATTTAACTAAGCATGGCAAGTTAACGATATTGGTGTGAGAAATTAAAGCAATGATGACTGCAATGATTTTTCAAAACACTTCAATAGAAATATTTTCAATTATGGAACCAACACAGCAAAGCTAAACATTATATGTTATAGAATGCAAAAAAAAAACGCTTTTATTTATAGTAACTCAGTATACTGCATTTAAATGATTGTTCTTAATTTCTAGATTTTATTCCATGTCTAACAGGTTTTTTTATTATTTTTCCACTGTTGTGGATTAAATGCTCTACACCACTTGCTTTAATGGCAATGTGCCTAGAGCTGATTGTCCTTTTACAGTTTGGGAATGATGTTTCTTGAGAAAAAGTGGACTGGGCTCTGTGACGTGCTCTACTGTCATAAATGCAGGGACTTATAAAAAGTGAAATAGTTAACTGAGAAAGAAATGCTTTTTTTTTAACTACCTGATTAACAATTTATCATTACAATAGGGTACTATTAGATACAGTCATGCAAACTCAACCATCAAGATGTTTATAATACAACAATTCTTGGTCATCCTAACAAATTAAAATTTATTCATTCACTGCAAGCACCTTAATTTTTAACACTCTCTGGCCTTTTAAATGACGGAGGCAATCACAGTGGCATTATATGTTAAAGAACACAAAAACTGTGTTCCGGTCTAATTAGCCTAAAGTGTGAAAAAATTAAAAACAACAAACCAAATCAATTAATCTCTATTTTATCAATTCTACGAGGCTGCATACCACAATTTTAATTCATTAAAGCAATTTAACGATATCCTTCTTTAAAAAAAAAAAATTTTTTTTCTTAAGGACATTGAAAATTCAAAAGTTAATGATTCAAATAAAATCATAATCAAAAAAATTAATTCTCACAAAATTAACTTATAAAAATTTTTTTAAAAACTAAAAAATTATCGAAAAATTAAAAACCTATAAATTTTAATATTATAAATAATAATACGTCAAGTAATCTATCTAGTTCTATAACATTTGGTATGAAAAAACGAAAATTTCGGCTTCAATCTCTAGTGCAAATCTGTTCAGTTTGCCTCCCAATAATTTTCTCATTAAAGTAATTTAAAGCTTGCAAAGAGAAAGTCCTAAAACTTCCTGAAGGCACCGAAAATTACATTTGCTCCTCTTTCGGTAAACAAATAAAAAGAGTTTTAAAACTCTTGCTTGTTTTATTAAATAGGCACTTTCTCATCATCAGTTCCGAAAAACTTTCAACTTGTAGCAGAACTTCCATTCTTATCCTTATCTTATCTGTGCTCGTAATCTTTTTTGGGATGCGAATTTCTTCTTTTATCTTTTTTCTTTTTTTTTTTTCCTCTCTTCCATTTAAAACTTAACTTTTAAACTAAACCGAGTTTCTCTTGCTTTTTTTTTTATATATATCCACCTTAATATTTTTTTTTTTCGTTCTCATCATCGTGAGATTTAAACGAAGTTAAAAAAAAAAAAAGAGACAGAGAAAAAGAAAGGAGTTGAAAACGTTGACTTAAGATTTTTAACTCCTCTTTTTTCTTTAAAAGAGAGACGATTTATTTCTTTTTTCATGATTATTTTATCTCCCTTTTAAAATCATTTAGTATTAAAGGGAACAGTTGTCTTTAAGAACTTCAGCTTAAGCTTGTTAGACGAACCTTTAAAAAAGTCTCCTAATGCCCTTTGACTTGTCTTTCTAAAGACTTAAAAAAGAAGAAAAAAGAATATATTGGAAAAAAGTGGAAAGAAAAAAAAAAACCCCTCCCCCTCAGTATATACTCTCTGAAAAATTAGAAAAATATATATTCTAGATTTACTCTGCTGGTTGCTGGTTTTTTTTTTTTTTTTTTCACTGTTGTGGATTAAATGCTCTCTTTGCTTTAATAGCATCACCCGTATTATTCTGCAAGTTAATTCGTTTTTCTTGCTGTGGTTTGATTTTTGACGATAAACGAGGTGACTCTATAGAGTGAAATAGTTAACTAAGAAAGAAATACTTTTTTTTAACTGGATTTACAATTTATCATCACAGTAGGGTACTATTAGATATATTCAGTTGTGCAAAAACTCAATAGCAAGAATTCAACATTCTTACAGTCATCCTAACGATGAATTTTGCTTTTTGATAAACTCTTTTATGGGAAAACTTTTTGAATAAAAAGAATATTATGTTAGAATGCAATATACGCAAAATTTTAATTATTTGGCACTATACGCAATCGTTTCATAATATTTGGCACTATACGCAAAATTTCATAATTATTTGGCACTATAAAAATTTCATAAATTATTTGGCAACAATTTTATTTAACTAAACACCCTACAAACAAACTTCATAATTATTGGTAAATTTTATACACTGTAAATTTTCAAAAATATTTTAAAGCAAAATTTCATAAGGTGCAATATGACAATGCAAAATCATTATATGGCACAATATGCAAAAAAGCGCTGTTATTGATAACCTCTGCATTGAATTTATTGCACAGTATTTATACCATTTACAATGAGTTCTTATTTCATTAGCTTTATTCCATGTCAACAGAAAAAAAATAATTTTTATTAAACAATCATTCATTTAACTAAGAAAGGCGACGCAAGGCGAGACGATAAAAACTTTAACACTACCACATCACATCACATCAATGTGCCTTGAGCTGAGTTGTCCCTTTTTACAGTTTGGGAATGATGTGGGTGAAAAATCTGACTGGGCTCTGTGACGCTCTACTGTCATATGAGACCGGGACTTGGCTTTATCGTTCATTAATAATCATCCGAGGGGAGGAAAAAAAGTTAAAGAAAAAAAAAAAACCTTTTAATTAAAAAAATGTCCAACTCGTCTACATGATTTCAGTTTTAAAGAATCAAAAGAAATAAATAAATGTTCAAAAATATTTCTTTCCTTATGTAATATTTAAAAAATGTGGTTATCCATTTCATGATAATTGCATACGCATTATCAATTGTTAATTGTTTTTGTATAAAGCGTGCCCTTTGCATATATCAATGGGCCCCATTACCAAAAATTTTACTTTCGCGAAATATCAAAAGGTGATTCTATCTTTCATTTTGGTTATTTTAAAAAATAACAACAGTAATAAGAAAGCGGGATACACAACATCGAGGGAAGATTAAAGACGAATATATCGGTAAGTGCTCAAGAATAAAGTAATGAATCAATATTTATAAAAGCGATAAACACACGTGCTAAAGTAATTATTATTACTGATGTAACTCAAGCATACATGCATGAATATTTCTTCTTGGAAATTTTAAAAATAAGACAGGCATGAGTCAATACAAAAAAAAGGCATTGAAATGAATTATTTTGCTAGCATATGCATTTTGTGTTTAAACTATTATAATATATCTCATACACATGAGATTGAAAAAAGATAAGAATAGGAATGTACAAAAATTTATCTTAATAATGTACAAAATGGTCAATAAAAGGGACGGATTCTGCTAGAAGCTATAGAATGATAGTTCCCTAAAAATGTGTATTTCACTGAAAAGAAACTTGAAAATAAAATTCTTAGCTTTGTTTATGTTTAAATTTTTTACGCATATACATATATATGCATGATACATACAGATTTATAAATGTATACATTTTATTAGGTGCAATTAAATCATGACGGCAAATTTTTTTTTTATTTCCTATGCAACTGGCAAACACTTAGATAGCTTGGTCTTGGATGCCTTAAGGCAAGCGCTGCACAGACGTACTCACTTTGCATTACCCAGGGGCGCGTAACTTGAAAGATAAACCCAGGAGTAACAATGCCCCACAACGCTCTACGACCCTATTAGACCGGGACCTACAGTTTAAAGTGGACCCCGAACGACTACAAACATCCATGGCACCGCCGGGACTCGAACCCGAAACCTGTGGTACCGAGCGCCAGAGCGCTAGCCACTCGGCCTGTGAAGCCCCATGACGCCAAAGCAATAGAACTCATTTTAAACAGAAAGTCGATTTTTGCAAGAAGCAAACGGGCAACACGATATTCTCAGAAAATCTTTAATATATATATATATATATATATATATGAGAGGTTTTTTAAACATTTGAATAACGAAAGCCTGGATTCTCAGCGGAACGAAAAGATTCTCCCATTCAAAAGATTTCGGCTCTCCGTAAAAATAGGTGCGCGGGGCGAAGATTCTTCATCATCTCTCGGGAAGAGTAGAAGAACATTGTTGTTCGAGAGACTCGGAAGAAGGGTGGAGAGGACGTTCCATCCGAATATGCACTCTTGAAATAACCGTTCCTCCATCAGCTCGGACAGAGGGGAAGAAATGCACTCTTTTTTCTGCTCTCTTCCTCGGGAGGAAACGACGTCGCGATTTACGAGTTGGAAAAACAAATGCCGCATCCGGACAATTAGATCGCGATGCGGCGGAAGCACTCCTTCCCCCCCCAGCCGAGAGGGAACGAAATCAGCAACACGGGGCAGGGCTATCACTGGAAACTCTGTTTTTAATTTCAAGTTTGCGATTTATTATATTCATCATTGGGTAGGTGCACTTTTAATTCGGCTTTCGATGTTTGGCGCCTTTCTTATAACGCGGGCACCGATCGAGACGTTCGCATTCGAGTTTTCATGTGGATACGGTCGTTTGACCGCCAGGGTAGCGACACGGCGCTGCAAGCATTTCGACCCGTGGTTTGCATAACTGACGATTTTCAATCCAGTACAGAGGAGAAGTTATCAATGTATGAAGTTATCAAGTTATCAGACCTTTTCAATATTTGCATCCTTCGTAACGACTTTTTGGCAAATTACGGAAGCAAACTGTCTTTAAACTGTATATTTTTTTCTCGTCGTAGAGTAGCAACGTGTTTTGCTGTGATTGTGCTGCATTCATTTTAATGTGCTGTGTTTTCTATCAGTGCAAGAATATTCGATTCGATTAAGATTCGATGCCGTAAATTCGATTTTGTACTTTGCGGAATGAGGAAACACTTTGACGGATGTTTACAGATTCTCGAACTAGTTCAGAATGTGACTAAACACATTATCCCTTTGAATCCTATCTAGAGTAATGTATTTCCCGTTAAAACTATTTCGACGTTCGATAATCAGGCAAAATCGTTCATCCGCACCCGCTGAAAGAGCGTTTATAGTAATGCTCGATGTAAAAGAGAGTTGGTTTCTGAATGGATTTTCGACCCGTGGTTTTTGCATAACTGTCGGTTTTCAATCCAGTACAGAGGAGAAGTTATCAATGTATGAAGTTATCAAATTATCAGGCCTTTTCAACATTTGCATCCTTCGTAACGACTTTTTGGCAAATTACGGAAGCAGAAACTTGTCTTTAAACTGTATATTTTTTTCTCGTCGTAGAATAGCGACGTGATTTTTGCTGTGATTGTACTGCATTCATTTTAATGTGCTGTGTTTTTCTATCAGTGCAAGAATGTTCGATTCGATTAAGATTCGATGCCGTAAATTCGATTTTGTACTTTGTGGAATGAGGAAACATTTTGACGGATGTTGACGGATTCTCGAACTAGTTCAGAATGTGACTAAACACATTATCCCTTTGAATCCTTATCTAGAGTGATGTATTTCCGTTAAAACTATTTCGACGTTCGATAATCAGGCAAAATCGTTCATCCGCACCCGCTGAAAGAGCGTTTATAGTAATGCTCGATGTAAAGAGAGTTGGATTTCTGAATGGATTTTCGACCCGTGGTTTGCATAACTGTCGGTTTTCAATCAGTACAGAGGAGAAGTTATCAATGTATGAAGTTATCAAATTATCAGGCCTTTTCAACATTTGCATCCTTCGTAACGACTTTTTGGCAAATTACGGAAGCAGAAACTTGTCTTTAAACTGTATATTTTTTTTTTTCTCGTCGTAGAATAGCGACGTGATTTTTGCTGTGATTGTACTGCATTCATTTTAATGTGCTGTGTTTTTCTATCAGTGCAAGAATGTTCGATTCGATTAAGATTCGATGCCGTAAATTCGATTTTTGTACTTTGTGGAATGAGGAAACATTTTGACGGATGTTGACGGATTCTCGAACTTAGTTCAGAATGTGACTAAACACATTATCCCTTTGAATCCTTATCTAGAGTGATGTATTTCCGTTAAAAAACTATTTTGACGTTCGATAATCAGGCAAAATCGTTCATCCGCACCCGCTGAAAGAGCGTTTATAGTAATGCTCGATGTAAAGAGGTTGGATTTCTGAATGGATTTTCGACCCGTGGTTTGCACAACTGTCGGTTTTCAATCCAGTACAGAGGAGAAGTTATCAATGTATGAAGTTATCAAATTATCAGGCCTTTTCAACATTTGCATCCTTCGTAACGACTTTTTGGCAAATTACGGAAGCAGAAACTTGTCTTTAAACTGTATATTTTTTTTTCTCGTCGTAGAATAGCGACGTGATTTTGCTGTGATTGTACTGCATTCATTTTAATGTGCTGTGTTTTTCTATCAGTGCAAGAATGTTCGATTCGATTAGATTCGATGCCGTAAATTCGAGTCTGTACTTGCCGGAATGAGGAAACATTTTGACGGATGTTTACAGATTCTCGAACTAGTTCAGAATGTGACTAAACACATTATCCCTTTGAATCCTTATCTAGAGTGGTGTATTCCCGTTAAAACTATTTCGACGTTGGATAATCAGGCAAAATCGCTCATCCGCACCCGCTGAAAAGAGCGTTTATAGTAATGCTCGATGTAAAGAGTTTAGATTTCTGAGAACGCAGTGCTTGGTTTCGAAACCCATAACAGTTGCCAAATCAAAAGCTTTTTGCGTCCATGCCGAATGTGGACACGATAAACCAATGTGTCGGCAAATACTTCTTGCAGCAAGAAATGAGGTGTGAACTCCTAACTGTCTCCGGGGCCTGATGGCCGAGTGGTTAGCGCTCTGGTGCTCGGTACTACAGGTTTCGGGTTCGAGTCCCAGCGGTGCCATGGTTGTTTGTAGTGGTTCGGAATCCACTTTAAACAGTAGGTCCCGGTCTGTTTTTGCCCTCGTGTGCACAAGATGACCGTAGAGCGACAAACCAAACCAAACCCAAGTGTCTTCTTCTCAATTGTCTCTAAATTGTTGTATTAAAAATTTGAGTAAAATGAACCCCGAGTAACACTGAATCTGCTACTTATCTGTTGCTCTATCAGTCAGTAAATAAAATACAGAATAGCTCCCATTCAGGTAATACATCAGAAATAAAGAAAATAATTATTTAAAGGCTTATCCCTAACTCAAACTTTCCTCCCCTCTCCCTTAATAAGAGACCCCCCTCTCCTTAAGGCGCAAACACACCGAAACGTTGAGCGGCGAGTCGTGAGCCTTCGACCACCACCACATGCCTCAGACGTGGTGGAGCTGACATTTCTCGCTCTGCTGCTCAACTGGCCCTGGTGTGAGTGGGGCTTCAGTGGGAACAAGTCTCCAAGCTCTGTTCCGAGGATGTTTGCCTTGGGGACAGCACGTTGATTTTTCCAAACTTAGGGATCTCGGTTCGAAGTGATGCTCAGCCTCCTGTGTGTAGAGTCCAAGATAGCCATCCTAATTTCAGCAGTTGAGAGATCTTCCTGCAGAACGTGATGGGAACCCTCTTTTCTCCGGATTGAGTTGCCCCAATGGCGTAGCAGGCTCTCCGGGGAGGAGAAGAACCCTGCATAATGCTGAATCTGCTTCTTATCTGGGGCGAATGACCTCAGGTCAAAATCTCCGATGCTAAAATACGACAAAAGCTAGTGAATGCATTTATCTGCATTCTTGCTAGTTAATATGTGCATTGAAAGTAATTATGACTAACTGACAAGTATTTAATATCACCCTGCGAGGGTAAAACATTTAAATTGAATGGGTCGACAATGAAGATTATTGTTGACCAGAACTTGTGATAATTAAAGCCTACACTCAATAACGAAACTTCCGTTTTTTTTTTTTTTTTTTTTTTTTTTTTTTTTTTTAAAGTTTTTGCCAAATATCTCTTTTTCGTTTAATTAACTTTTTGGGTTGTCAAGAAAGCTCGTTTTGTGTTTACCTCGCACTTAAACGGAGAAAACGGAAATTACTTTCTTGTCAACCCACTATGTATATATTTTCCCAAAATAATTCTCGTTAAGTTGTACAAAAATTGTCTAATCTACAACAAAATTCCTTCCGTTGTGCTCGGGTTCGAGGGTAAGGGCTAACCTTCCCCCTCCCCCTCCCCTGCCCCTCTCTCACTTACCACCAATAGTAGCAACCCTTGGGGTGTTCGTTTCAAACTGTGCTGGCAAGGTGGCGATTAACGTAACAGCGTTCCTTCATGGCACCACACATTGGATAAAGTTGAATCTGCTACAGATATGCCGTACCTATAGTCAAACTGGCTAGTGTTGATAAACAACAATAGAGTTTAGAAATGGGTCACAAAATATTTTAATTTTTGTAAATTCTTACTGTCCTACTATACTACTCTGGACCTCAGTACCACAAGTTTCGGGTTCGAATAGCCGTAGAGCGTCACAGAGCCCAATTAGACTTCTTCTCACCCACATCATTCCCAAACTGTAAAGAGCAACTCAGCTCTAGGCACAGTGATGTAGTGTGGTTTAATAGTAGTTGTGGTCCTACCATACTATAGTTACTACAGTTGTTCGGTGGATAGGTAAACATCCGGTTTTAAGGTGGTAACTCGTCAAGAGTGCTAGTCAGACATACATGCCACGAGGCTGGGTTTCCACCGAAAAAGGTTAAAAGATCCATCCAGCCTATGGGAGCCTTCTGGTCTACAATGGCATCCAAATCTACATCTACATAAAATCGTCCTTCATAATAAGTTTGATTTGGACATCATCATCGAATAAATGATGTGAGTTTTCACAGTATACTAAAACCCCCATCGTAGAGAGCCGGCATGGACAGACTATACTCTTATGTATATAGGCTGTACTCGCTAGTGTACTATGACGTCAGATTGTAGTACTGAATAATAACCCACCGTAACTTTATTAAAAGAACTGTTCAAGAACTGGAACAACATGGATAAATAAAGCAAATTTGCAGATAAATAAAGCGGTTTTCTTTGTGACCAAACTAATGCGGCTAATGTTTACAAATATTGGAAACCTTTAGTTTTCATTGACGTTAAGTTGTCACTATCTCTTTTAAAATTATCTAGCATATTTTTAATGCAGCGAAATCATTGGAAACTTACTGTCAACATTTCCTGACGCTTATGCCAACTTGAGCATTTACTGTTACCGTTCCCCTGTCATGACAGCCGAACTCAACTTCCTACTCTAAGCCGGTGTTGAGATACGCTGTCGACTTGCGTGCGCGCTCATTGTTTATGGGCGGCTTTTTCATGGTGATGAAAAAAGAAAGGGAAGAGATCGCAGGGGGAAGGTCTAAAATAAAGCCCCCGCCATGTGCGCTCATGACGCCCATTCCATCACGATGGAAGCTGAAAGTCATAGTGTCCGCATTTCGTTCTGTTGGAGCAGTCTGCATGAAGTTACGATGCGCCCAGCTACTCCCACTCCCCCTCCCCAAGTGATCTTTGACAGTGTCTGTTACATTTAGAGCTGCCAATGCGAATTTTATCAAAACGCAAAAAAGATAAGGCTGGTAAAATTTTTGAATTAAATAATTACTTATTATTTTTTGTTGGGGCCTGATGGCCGATGGCTAGCGCTCTCGCTGTCAGTACCATAGGTATCGGGTTCAAATCCCGGCGTTGCCCATGGGTGTTTCTAGTGGTTCGAAATCCACTTTAAACCGTATGTCCTGGTCTAATAGGATCGTAGAGCGTTGCGGGGAACATTGTTACTCCACATCCGTGGCATATCTTCAAGTTAAACGCGCCCCCTGGATAATGCAAAGTGAGTAACGTCTGTGCAGCGCTTGCCTTAAGGCATCAAGACCAAGCTGTCCAAGTGTTTGCCAACTGCATTAGAGCAAAAAAAAAAAAAAAAAAAAAAAAAAAAAAATTTTGTTCGACTTTTTTTTATTGTAGCCTTCTGGATCCGCAGGCTGCGCCATTTCCGATAAGAGCAAAACGAAGTTGTATAAAGAGAAAATTGTAAAGTAAACCGTTGATTTGAAATTGGGAGAAAGAAATCGCCGGACTTCACACCGGTGTGTGTCGTTTCATTTGCAACACCGCCTGAGACAAGAGAACTATTCAGTCAGACCAGAATGGACTCAAATGGAGAGAGCAGATCTGTAGAGAATGTGGAGATATTGGAAAATAAGAGCGAATCCCATTAGGATCGAGAATCTTTACTGCTGGAGCTGAAGAAAGCGCCTTGCCTTGAACAAACACAAATCTAAATTAAAAGGGTTATCAAGAACACGCAATGCTAGGTTATATATGTTAGTAATATATATAAAAGGAAACGCTATTTATCGATGAGATATACAATGCTTAAAAAAGACAAACAATGTTAAAAAAAAAAAAATGATTTCTTTTGCTTTGTGGCTAGTTAAAATTAGGGTCTAAAATTAAGTGGCTAAGAAAATAGTACCGACATCGATTTTCTTTAAAAATATGTGAGACATTTTAAAAGATATATATATACAGTAGAACTCTGTAAGCCGAACTTCAAGGGAGACGCCAAATAATTCGAGTTATGACAGTTTTCGACTTATGGAGGATTTTGTAAGGAAATATTCGACTTGTAAAGGTTTAGACTCTTTCTAACTTATTTTGAGAGAGGTAAAATAATTAAAAATTCAAGTTACAGAGGTAATAAACATGTTTATTTGCAACTTAAAAGTTATATTTTGTACTACAATAAAAAATAAAAATAATTCGAAACAATATTATAATTAAAATATTACGTATTAAAAAGTCAGTTATTATTATTTATTTTTTTTTATTTTTTATTTGCTTTAAACAATTCGATCGTTCTCTATCTAGAGCATTATCTAAGCTATAAGAGCAGAAAATTCTTTTTCTTCCGAGTTTCATAGAATTGGTTATTCTATTTACTATATACTCATACACTGTTTTCTAGGAAACAATGACGTGCACTGTCGGCAAATCCTTAAAGTCGGTAACTTATTTTTCTTCGAGCTATAGAGGTAATTAGTTTCAAATGATCGAGTTGTAAAGGTTGTAAAATCAAGCATTGCTAGTGTTCGAGATTCTGACACCCAATTTTTTTCGAGTTACGGAGGGAAAATATATACCAAAATGTCTTGTGGGGATTGACTCAATATTTCGACTTATAGAGGGTTGAAATTTCAGTAATGGAGGTTTTGGGGCTTGAAGGGAAGGAAACAAGAAGAAAATAACATTTTATAAGAGGTCCAATCTGCTAGGCAAATGTATAAATAATCGAGTGCAATAATACATACACAGTCTGCCTGAGTACCATGAGGGAAAGCGTTTCAAAAGACTTACACTATCACACTATCATCTGTTCAGTCCGAATGAAATAGTTTGACCCACTGCTCCTACGAAGTGCACGGGTCAAAAAACAGTTTAGTCGGATCAAAGAGCGTTTGATTTTTGAATCCATGAACGGATGGATTCCCGATTGAATCACGTTATCTTCGAGTTCCGGTGACCCCTGTCGTCGCCTGCTTTCCTCCGCGGTTTATTCCAGAGGCGCATGTTGAGATGCGGCTTCCTCTTTCGCGCGGTCTAGACGATTATCGGCCGATCATCTGCGGACGACAATCCTATCGCCCTCGCATCTTCGCTCGAAGAAGCCACATGCTTTTTCAATTCCTTCTACTAGCTCACACTCTCCCTATATATATTTTGTTCAAATTTTCAATCGTTCATAAAATACTTTTTTATTCATGCACTCAAGTTCGAATACATTTTTTTTTTTTTTTGAACTCGTAGTGGATGACACTGCGATGTTAGTACAGTTTTTTTCAAATATTAATTCATTTAATTAATTTTAGTTTTTTTTTTTAGATTTAAGTTGCATGTATCTACCAATAGATGGCGCCAGACAAACTTTAAAAAAAAAATGAATGAAAATTATTTATAAAGGACTTTCTGCAATAGAGTGAAAAAAAAAGTAGGAATTGACTTAAAAATTTTTTTTTTTATTACTTGTTCCATCTATTAGCTCACACTCTCCCTATATATATCTTGTTCAAATTTTCAATCGTTCATAAAATGCTTTTTATTCATCCCCTCAAGTTCAAATACATTTTTTTCTTTTAACTTGTAGTGGATGACACTGGATGTTAATGCAGTTTTTTCAAATATTAATTCATTAATTAAATTTAATTCATTCATTTTAGTTTTTATTTTTAGATTTAAGTTGCATGTATCTACCAATAGATGACGCCAGAGGATAAACTTTAAAAAAAATTAATGTAAATTATTTTTAAAGGACTTTCTGCAATAGTGTGAGAAAAAAAGTAGGAATTGAGTTAAAATTTTTTTTTTTTTTTTTTTATATTTTTTTTTTAACCATTTGGTTTATGGAATGAAACACTTTAACCATTAATGACATTGGATTCTAATGACTGAAGAAGTCTCCATAAAATGCAGTTTGAAAGCATAACATTTTTAGAGAACTCACTCAGTAAGAAAAACAACTAGGAGAAAATAACTTATTTATTTTATTCATTTTATTTATTTATTTTTATTATTATTATTATTAATATTTTGGGGGTGTCCTCGGTAGTTCATTCAAAACATCTAGAGGAAGAATTCGCACACATTTTTTTTTTTTTTTTTTTTTTTTTTTGTATTGTATAAATTGTAAATAAAAGCCTAATATATAGATTTTGATAGTTATACTTAAAGTAGTTTAATGTAATTTTTTATTATTAATAGCTCGATGTTCCCTTTATAATAGGGTGATTTAAAAGTTGAGACAAACTTTTAAAAAAATAAAATAATAATAATTCGAAAACTTACAAAGATAAAATGTGCATGAAAAGAAGAATTTTTTTTTCAAACAATAAAAAAAAAATCATTCTGAAATAGTTCACTTTTTTTCCACAGTAGATGATGTTGTCAAGATACTAGTTATCTAGCGTTGTATATTATGAAGTAGTTATAATTGACAATAGCATTCTTGCGATAGTTCTTACACATTCTTCTTTCGGAAGACCATTTCAAGCCTCTTGGGTCGCACAACTTTACATGTGCCTGCACTTGTAAGCAATTCGTTTACTCAACATTCGGAAAGAATCATGTCCTCAGTCGATCCCTATTACGTATGGCCATCTGTATCTCCCCATCTGTCTCACTTATGACTTTCGGTCTTGAGGTTTCTCGTTTTCAACAATGTAAATCAGGAAATCACCTAATTGCCACTGCATGAAAGTATGCTTTCTGAAAGTGTGAATCAATTAGACCAGAAATGTTGCATGCTATCGTGAATAGTGCGGTGCCCCATTCAGCAGCTGTGCAGCAGTGAAAGGAACATTTCATAGTTGCTAATCTGACTGACTTATTAACCCATGTAACACGTAGTTCTCCGAATTGTTGCGTCATCAGTTGGTAAAATGCTATAATCTTCATTATTTGTATTATAGGTATTTGTTGAGTATCATTATTGTTTGTCTTTAAATTGTTGATTTTTTTAAATTTGTCCTGACTTTGAATAGCTCACCCGGCGAACGATGAAGGGGAGGACACTGTGCACCTAAGGAGGACATTTTAGGGATCACTTCCACATGGCGAGACCCCTCACCGGGTTATCTGACTGTCGATGCAAGACGCTTATACTCAGAGTCAGAAGAAAAAAAAAAAAAAATATATATATATATATAAAATATCTCCACTCCCTGAAATTACAGTCACATTAATGTGGCCACCTGTCAAAAAGCCAGTATTTTTATATGTATGTTTTTATACAAAGATGCGTTTCTGCCTTACGCCGACGATTGAAATGCTTTCCGATGCCCTAGGACATCCTTCATATACATTCCACTGCAATGTGCTGCCACCTGCCTTTTGTGATTGGTTAGTTCGTTGATGTCGAAAGTAGGTGGTGGTCACATAATGTGACTGGACTGGGCGTATATATATATATAAAATGTCTCCCCTTCCTGAAAATCTCTCAAATAAATTTCGATATAGGTTCCTTGATTGTAAATAGGATGTTCGAGCCATCCCTAATGTCCTGACTCGTATTGCCGGTCTATGTGGATTTTGAAATGGATGGGAGCCTGAGATATATTGCTATTCAATCTTTCATAACTTCATAAGTGAAAAAAAAAAAAAAAAATCCACCAGAGTTAAATTGTGAATGTATCCACATAGAACTCGATACCCGCTCAGATGCTTGCCAACAGATGCTATGAACAACCAAGAGATCTTACATGGAAAATGAATGAAGGCATTTAATTAATTTCTCTTAGAATAATTTTGGGACATCCGTATTGAAAGCAACTGAAAATAAAAAGTAACCAGAGTAAAACATTATATCAAATCCTGCTGTGCCTCTTTTCAAAGTGCCATTAATATGGAAAACAGTAAGTTTTTAAGTCAATTTATTGAAAACCTAGATAAAAACATGTTTATATACATTTTTGTTCTAAATGCAGCTGGCAAACACTTAGACATGGACGTCTTGGATGCCTTAAGGCAAGCGCTGCACAGACGTTACTCACTTTGCATTACCCAGGGGGCGCATGTAACTTGAAGATAAGCCACGGACGCGGGTAACAATGCCCCGCAACGCTCTACGATCCCATTAGACCGGGACTACAGTTTAAAAGTGGATTCGAGCCACTACACACATCCATGGCACAGCCGGGATTCGAGCCCGAACCTGTGGTACCGAGCGCCAGAGCACTAGCCACTCGGCCATTCAGGCCCCCAAGTTTATATACATATAATGCCTAAAAATATTAGACTTTTAATGCATTTCATAAGATTTTTATTTTAACATGCTTTTCTTTGCTTTCACTCATTCAAGAGAAGAGAGAGAAACCAAGAGAAGCAGCAAAAGAAAATTTTAAAAGAAAGTGAAAGTCATTCTAATAAGCTTATAAATAAATCAGCGGGTGGTCCAGTACAACACAGGAATATTGAATTTCCTCATAAGCCGGAATCATAAACACCACGATAAGCGAAGGTTAAATTCACTCACACTCAAATTAGGGTTCGTCTCTTTTTGGATATCGATGACTGGCGTTGGTGGTGTATTTCCGATATCGCCAAAGGTTAGCGGAACGCCGAATCAGCATGTGTCTTTTAAGTTTTAGCGCGCTTTCGTATGAAATCGGCACGCATCATAAAGGATGCGACGACTCGACACGCATCCTTTTCCTTCTATGTATACTTCAATCGGTTTATCTTCAAAATCAGGCACAGAGAAATACTTTCTAAAAGTGAGGAAAGAAACCGAAATCAGCAAGTCGATAAAAATATCACTGTTTTTGTAAATGAGCAGGAAAAAGATAAATAGAACAAACTTGCTCAAAGACCACCGAGTTTCATATCAATACCTCAGAAAAGCAAACAATGGAAGTTGGTTGAATTTCTATACAATGCACATATATAACACACGCCACTAAACCAGGTGTTATTCGATTGAGAAAATAAAAAACATTTTCTAATTTTTTTATAAATTTACTAGCAGACGAGGCCACGCGTTTTGCATGGCTTCTTGTATTTTCGTTCAATTATTAGATGCTATAGGTTGGTATTGTTGAGTGATTGGTAAGAAAGAATGATGAAAAGTTCAAAATTAAGGCTTCATCAAGAATAAGAAAATGTTTAATTTTTTTTGGAATTCATTTAATGAATGATGAATTAGATAATGTTGATTTTTAAAACTTTCATTTTTTATAATTATTTTACCAAAATTTAATTATTAATATCATTAATTCATTTTATCTAAGAACTAGCTTGATGAGACTTTTCTATTTTTTGCTTAATCTGTCTTTCAAATCAAAACAATAAATTCGTTAATAATTTAATAAGTTGGTTATGATTTTCAAGTTTTCCAACAACTCTACAATAACTCTTTGTACTGTTTTGTTCGATAAAATTATACTGACATCGGGGTTGTCACACGCGTTCTTTTTCCCAGAACTGCCCCTAAAATAAATTTGAAGAAATTTTGCTCTTCGTTAGGTATTGGCACCAACAACCCGATCTTATGGTACACCTGACCTTGCATTTGAATATACTTCCAAAGGTAAGATCATCGGATGTTATTCAAATCGCAAATTTTGGTTATGAAGCCAGAAGCTTTGCGAAATATGAAAATCGTCAGATTATGCATTTAAATAAAAAAAAATCTGTATAAAAACTATCCTATCTCTCAAGTTGGAACAAAACACACATTTAACAAAAAAAAAGTTAAAATCGGATTGTTAGTTTCAGAGTTCCTCCCGAACAAACATCAATGACACGGAATTATATATAATAGATATTAAGAAAAAAGTCTGACATTTTAAATAAGCACAAACAGAGTAATTCAGCGATCGTAGAATAAACTTTGAGGGGTGGTACAGCTTACTAAAAATTAATTTTTTTTGGTATAAGAATGTAGGGTCGGAAGAGACGCGTTGAGGAACAAACACAGATGACACATATAAAAAAAAACATTGTTTTGGAAAGCATTTTTTTTAAAGGAATGATTTTAATGTAAAATATATAGTTTAGAATTCATTTTCACTTTTTTAATTCAGGGTGATAAACAAAATGTTAATGAAAAGATTCTTCCTTTTTTTTTATATTTCAAGAATTTATTTCTCAAGGCTTAAAAAATAGAAGCTCTCTACTCCACTTATCAAATGAAAAGCTTTTTAGAAAGAAAAGGAATTAATTTGGAAAATAGATGAAAGTGTTAAGTTGGAAAATGAATGAAAAGTCTAGAAAATGATTTTTTAATTTACAAGAACTTACATGGCGCCATCTGTCGGCAATAAACACAGGTTTTTGTTTAATTGACAAGGAAGGAATTAAGGTGAGAAATCAGAGGGTTTTATCAGTATTTCGGAAAACCAACGAAGAAAGTTGAATTTAAATTGCATTATAACTACTGGTCAGTTACAGAAAACAGCTTCTTTTTTAATCTCCACGTTGTAAAAGGGCCTTCACTTGTGTGCATGCCAATTTGAAGATCCCGTTAAAAACTGCGAATGTGTTTTAAGCACAAACAGATTTCAAATATATCTATCCGAAATCTATTTCTTAAATACAACTGAAATGGAAGATCAAACAGCAGTTTGGCCTTACGAAAAAAAAAAAATCAACATAATGAGTCAAGCAGATCCTAGTAAAATGTATATGTTTATTAAAATTAAAATAATAAGGAAATTCCTTAAAAAAAATAACGTCAAGAATTAAAGATGGATAGTGAATCAAATAAATGATTTACAAATTAATAAATCAAATAATTAAAACAATTTACTTTATTAATAAGAATTCAATTAATACATGCTCCAAAAATAACTCCCTTTTCACATATAAAAATGAATTATTCTACAATCCTTCATTTTTCTATCCGACATAATTTATCCATTATTTATGATTGATTCGTCAACGATTTTTTTTTTTTTTGTCAATTCCTTCTATTAGCTCACACTCTCCATACATATCTTGTTCAAATTTCAATAGTTCATAAAATACTTTTTATTCATCCACTCAAGTTCAGAATGCATTTTTTTGAACTTGTAGTGGATGAAACACTGGATGTTAATACAGTACAGTTGCATACCCTCTCCCACCCGGCAGATACGCCTGATAAACTTTAAAAAATGAATAAAAATTGTTTTACTTAAAGGACGTTCCATAATATAGTGGAAAAAAAGTAAGTATTGACTTTTAAAAAACAGGCACATATTCACTTTGATGCTTAAATCAAAGAATTTATTTTTAAAACTTATTTTATTAACGTAAAAAGTTATTTCAACAGGCATTCAAATAAGAACGACTTTGTTTTGAATTTTAAATTAGAAGGAAAAATGAAATCATTTAATTCATTTAAAATTCATTTTAAGGTGCTTTAAGCGGCTTTTTGATTCTTTGTTGTTTATTTATTCATCTGTTTTTCTTTTTTTAAAATTTTATGTTGGTCTTTTTACATTTTTGTGCATGAGGATTTTTGTATCTGATGTAAAAATTATTTGTTTAGTTAAAAAAATTTATTAAATGACTCTGAAAAAATCAAATATATAGTTTAGACCAGTAACATTTCCTACATCTAGTTTTCCTGAAAGCAATAAATAAAAGAATTTTAGGAAGAGAGTGCTAAAAATGAAAATGGTTTTAATGTAAATATATGTGTTTTTCTTTTTCTAATGCAGCTGGCAAACACTTGAACAGCTTGGTCTTGGATGCCTTAACGCAAGCGCTGCACAGACATTACTCACTTCGCATTACCCGGGGCGCGTGTAACTTGAAGATAAGCCACAGGGCGCGGAGTAACAATACCCCGCAACACTCACGATCCTATCGGGGACCTACGGTTTAAAGTGGATTCTGAACCACTACAAATCATCCATGGCACCGCCAGACTCGAACCAGAGAAACCTGTGGTGCCGGAGCGCCACTCGGCCATTAATGCTGAAATGATGCAATGAAAAAAAGCATTCATCGTATTTATATTTTAAGAATTTATTTCAACACTTTAAAAAAAAGGAAGCTCTCACACTTATTAAATGAAAAGTTCAGAAAGCAAATGGGAAAAGTAAGTTCCACCTGAACATCCAGTTCAGATGCTCCCTCCACATTTAAATCAAGGAAATTATATGTAAATTAACAATGAAACCAGGACGTCATGCCCCACACCTCGAATAAATGATTGAAACTGCAAAATGAATGGGCAACATCTTACTTGCTGTTTCTGCACTGTACACATTGCCATCCTTAAGCAAAATCATTAGTCCTTTATTGCATTTCACCTAAGCACAAACCTCCAACCATCGATACTATGAATAAAATTGGTGGGGGTAGCCGATGGATGATTTATACACAGTCAGTCACATTAATGACCCCACCTACTCTCGACGTCGACGTGAAATGATCAATCACAAAAGGCAGGTGGCAGCACATTGCAGGGAGCGTGTATATAAAAGGATGTCCTAGGACAGGATGCTCCAGACTCCGGCCCGCCAGTGTCATCCCACGATAACAAATAGCTTATTGCTGCTATAATAAGTTGGATAAAAAAACACAGAATGATAATAACTCGGTTTTTATTGACTTGCTAGGTAAAAGTTTTAATGACAAGCATTATATGCAGAAAATTTAACTTTAAGCATAACAACTAACAAATAATTGAAATGAATCCCACTAACATTATAAACTAGTGAACATCCCGCGGTTACCCTCACTAGTTATGTTGGGGTAAAGAGCACGTATGGCATATGTATGTATGTGGATGTTTTAATGTATATATCCTGAATCAAACATATGATTTTTATCCTGAAAATCCTCATCAGGAACGGAAAAGCTAAATGAACGCGAATGAAGCCGCCAAGTATCCACTCGTAAAAATATTAATGAGATTATGTAATTGTGATTTTTCACTGACAATAGTGTGTAGTTGTGATACCTTATCAATTTTACTTAATTTTAGTAGATCACTTACTGTACCAATTATTAAAGAGATTTAATATTCTCATTGGTTAACTTAGATCTTGCAAAACATGCCACATCCAAAGTCTAGAAATTATTGATAATCTAAGGTAGAAAAGGAAAAAACGGTTTTGGCCCTTGGTATACTGAGTAAACAGTATGGCCCTCAGGCTGGAAAGTTTGGAGACCCCCTGTCCTAGAGTACATCGGAAAGCATTTCACCGTTGGCGTAATGCAGAAATGCATCTTTGTATAAAAACATACATATAAAAAATACTGGCTTTTTAGCAGCTGGTCACATTGATGTGACTGGACTGTGTATTTTCGGCTGTGATTTAATATCACTTTTTTGCTTTAAAAGACAATTTGATTTTTACATTTTGGGAAATAAATATACTAAAGAATACAAATTTTTTTCACCTTCCTCGGCTGAAATTTGCATCCATAATTTTTTATTTCTTTGACATTTGATGCTATTGAGGTTTCTAAAACCTTTTGAATTAAATTCAATGAAAACAAAACACACTTTTTGCAGTGAATAGGATGACATTGAAACATAAAACAGAACAATTAAAATTTTATTAAAGGACGATAAAAAGTTAAATACTTAAAATTGTATTTAAAAAAATAGTCATTTGTCAATTTGCAAGTAAAAAATAGCTATATCGAAGATTCATTTTAAGAGTTCTGAACAGAACAGTCAATTGTAATTCAAAGTGTTTTTTTTTCATGAGTTCTTTACTTTATTATGAATGATGGCGCTACATTGCTTTTGGTAATGAAATTCAGGCCGAAATCTTGCTAATGTAAAATGAACGAAACATTTAGTGCAGACTTTATCAATCCTATCCAGCTTTAATTTTATTTTCCTGAGTTTATTTCTTTAGAAAGTTCGAATGAAGGGGATTTCGAACTGTTTAGGCCAGGGATACGCAAACTTTTTCGGTCGCGGGCAAAAAAATCGAAAAAAAAAAAAGTTTGGTGGGCCAAGATAAATTTTTCTAAAATTTTAAACAATATACAATTTAAATATGTTAATGATATGAATGAATTTCGGATGAGACACGCTGGTTTATCCTTTACAACTGTAAAAATATTTCCAGGTCCATTCATCATTAAAAGCACGGCACTCTGAATCAACTCTGCGTTTTTTAGTGGTCATTTTGGGTTTGAAATATTTTGAGAATAACCCAAACAAGCACTAGCTTCGCCTTACTTTTTTTAATAATTCCCCCTATTCACAAATGATGCTATATGTCCGCAATCTTTCCGTACGAAAGCAATAATATTGGAACTCTCGCCAAGAGAAAAAGTCGCTGGCCTGAGCTTAAAATGCCAGTCTGCTACATGTACGGTCTAATTCAACTATAATTGGATTCCCATATGTCTGCTCTCCGAGAAGAGATAGAATGTGCTTTAAGGCGCCAGTCTACAGCTATAACTAACAAAAAAGCTCCCTTTTAACACTTTACCGATTGAAAGCTGTCTGTGCTTTCTATTTCCATCGATTTATGTTTTGTAGAACAAAAATAAGAAAGTAAAAAGATCATCAGTCCTTTTTGAAAAAAGGAAGAAAATAATATTTAATCAAAGTAAAAAAGGAGATGGATGTATAATATCTAAATATATATTTCTTTTAATTTGCCTCTGACCGGCAAATTAAATTCTATCCCGCGAGGCCGGATGAAATCTTCCGGAGGGCCTGAGTTGGCCCGCGGACCGTGTTTGCCATCCCTGGTTTAGGCGAAAAAGAAAACATTGTGCTGCCATCTATTGCTTGTTTAAAAGGTTTTTTTGCACTTGGTCAAAATAAATAAAAATATATTTATTAAGCTTGCTCTTATTTTTTACAGACACAATAAAAATTATCAATATACAATACTTTTATTTATAAAAAGAGAATTTTTATCGAAATATATGCGTTTATCATTTTAATTTATTTATGCTTAGATGTTTATTATTTTAATTCTTTAGTTGAAGTTCACCAGTAAGGGAAGAAAAAGTTATATTAATATGTCATAAAATCTTCAAAAAAATTTAAAGTAACAAAATGGAAATATATCTCAAGATTGAATCACCGCCTTAATTGAACAAATATCATTGTTCTCAAAAAATTTGTTTCAATGAAAAAAACTTTTAATTGAAAAAAAAAAAAAAAAAAAGAAAAAAAAAAGAAAAGAAAGAAAAAAAGTTTACCTTGTATGTCTTCAGTATCCTTTGAAATTCATGAATAGAAAGTTCTCCAATTTATGGGTAAATAATCGATCTTTTAGGTTTCATAAAACGTGTTATCTGCCAGAGTTCTAGTTTTTAAATGATAGTTATTATTATTATACTGAATTTAATGATAAACTACTTAAGGAAATTGACTCAAGAAATTATCATTATCTTTAAAACAATAAAATTAAATAACTGGATATATTTCTGTTCTGAAGAATATATTTCAAAAATTCTTCTTGCGTGCAGTACTAAGAAAATCGAAACCGCCTGACCGTCTATGTATAAAAGAAACTGACACACATTTTTAAATAGATCTATTCTCCGCCATTTCCTTTAGTAAATAAAAAAACACAATCGTATCCACAACATTGCTATTATTGTTTTCTCAGATCGCAAGCGTAGCAAGCAAACATTTGAAATAAAATACACGAAATCTACTTGGATTTTTTTTTTTTTATCTCATCTTTATCACTCGAGTTTCAGTTATACAAACTTCCTTTCCCAACGCTCTCAACAAGTTTTTTCAGAGAACAAATAAACAACAACAACAATGTGTTTGAAAAATTATCAGAAAAAGCAACAGCAACTTGAACTTCATGCAATCGTTCATCGACATTGAATTGAATTCGTTTCTAAACATTGTTTATATTATGAAACGGAATTTCGTGATTCATAATTCATTTCAAATCTTAATATAAATAAACCCCAGGCGATTCTAAAATTTTTTTAACTTTTATACAGACTCCATCGTCGGTGACTCCTTCTAAGAATCTATACCAGGAGTCTTCAAACATTTTAATCTAAGAGCCTCTAAATACTACGGGTAGGGCCTGAATGACCGAGTGGCTATCGCTCTGGCGCTCGGTGCCACAGTTCCGAGTCCCGGGGTGCCATGGATGTTTGTAGTGGTCCGGAATCCACTTTAAACCGTAGGTCCCGGTCCTAGTAGATCGTAGAACGTTGCGGTCTTGTTACTCCGTGTCCGTATCTTCAAGTTACATGCGCCCCCTGGGTAATACAAAATGAGTAACGTCTGTGCAGCTCTGGCCTTAAGGCATATCCAAGACCAAGCAGTCTAAATGTTTGACAGCTGCTTTAGAACTAAAAAATACTAAGGGTTAAGACCTCGCCAGCTCATCATGGATTAGGAGCAAATTTTCGTTTCGGAAAATCAGAGGGGTGAGTCCATGGCATGGAGGGAGGGACACCGTTTACGCTATTTCGGTGGATACTTAAGAAAAGTATCCACCGAAAAATCAAGAAGGAAATGCCATCTGAGCTACACAAGTAGTGCAACGTCATCTTCTGCGCAGAAGCGGAAAGACGCCAAACGTCAACTATGCTTGATGAATCGAAGTAAATAGCGCCATTTCTGTAGCGAGTAGCAGAACTAGAGCCTGTTTAGAAAAGTTCTGCTGCGCGATAGCTTGTGTGGAAGATTAGAGTACTTTTGAGTGTTTTCGATGACGCGTGATGTAATACAGGAGACAACCAGGGAGTTGGACAGTTCCAAAAGAGTTCGTTGAAGTTATATACCTTTTGTGTGGATTAGTATAGATATGGAAGTATAGTATAGTATTAGTATAGTATTTTGTGTGGATTAATTATAATGGGAAGAAAGAAGAAAAAGAAACTTTTCTTCTTTCTTCCTCTACGGGGACCTGTCCCCTTCTCGTGGGGTCAGAGTTCAAAGTTGAATACTCCCCCCCACGTTGTAAACAGGCTCTGTCAAAGACAAGCAACCGTGATGTGTCGCCGCCTGCTGATTACCACACAAACAAATCCTACATATATGTATAAATCTCTTTGCCAACTATCGGTCGGAAAAAATTAATGTAAACGTATCCAACGTATCATCCGCCAGCACCATAATCTCGAGAGTCATCAACAGGGAGGTCAACAGTGAGGAGCGATTTTGGCAGGCTGCGTCGAAGCAGCGAGAGAATATATGATAATGATGTGGTAATTGTTAATGTAAATATCGCTGTACATATAACAGTGCTTAATTAAATGTTTGTAGTTGAGAGAAAAGCTTACTGGTTTCGTTAATGTGTTCCTGAAATACACCCCTAGACAACAACCCACTCCGGCCATTATGCCATTGTTAGACTGGTAGGGAAGTCTGCAAAAACTGTGGACTCGACAGGAGGACAAGATCTATATGGGAAGCGGTCGAAATCTACATATATAAAAAAAAACGACCTTATATTCAAATTTGCCATAGCATAATAACATATTGCAATTAATATTTACATGCATAATGCACTACAGCATCTTTACATTTTTTTTTTTTTTTTTTTTTTTTTTTTACTTTGGTTTCATGCTCTATGCCGACAGTTTTCGATGAAGATATTCTTCATGATTCCAAACGTTGTTTTCACTTATTCACTAGCAAGAATGGGCCAGCCGAAATTTCCGAATAAATAAATAATTGAAGAAACTATATAAAAAGTATTTGGTAAAATTAAATAATGCCTAACAGCAAACATTAAATAGAATAACTCCAGAGAAATACAAAGACCAGACTGCGAATTCACCCACCCAATTTGAATGAATTTATAAATAGGAACAAGTAACATAAAAAATTTTTTTAAAGTCAATTCTACTTTTTTTCACTAAATTGCAGAAATTCCTTTACAAATAAAGTTGGAATTTTTCCTCTTACATCTGGCGTCATCTATTGGTAGAACCTAAATCTAAAAAAAAACTAAAATTAATTAATGAATTAATATTTGAAAAAACTGTATTAACATCAGTGTCATCCACTAAAAAAAAAATGTATTTGAACTCAATTGGATGAATAAAAAATATTTATGAACGATTGAAAATTTGAACAATATATATATATATAGGAAGAGTGTGAGCTAATAGAAGGAATTGAATAAAAATCGAATATTCAAGTTATAAAATGAAAATCAACCAGAAATAACGAAAATAACATATTTTAAGTGAGGGTCGTTTTTCAGTTTCTGTACAAATAATACTTATTTTAGTCATAATTAGGAAGAAAAACATAATAATGCATGCCAATTACTTATAAGTAGGAGGTGAAAAGAATTTTAAACGGGGAGAAATAAAAAAAAATAAATTTTATAACTCTTGCTTAAAATAAAATTATTTTTAAATGTTTTTTTTTTCTCGTTCTAATGCAGCTGGCAAACACTTAGACAGCTTGGTCTTGGATCTTTAAGGCAAGCGCTAACACAGACGTTATTTTTTGCATTATCCACGTAGGGGGCACGTGTAAGCGATTATAAATCGGGTAACAATGCCTTGAAAAGCTCTGGTTTCTAAACCGGGAAGTTCCATTAACCACTACAAACATCCATGGCACCGGGGCTCAGGCAAACCTGTGATACCGAGCGCCACAGGTCGTTCAGCCTATTTTTAAACATAGAAGCGTTTATAAATCGAGACGAAAGGGTAAAAGTTCGATTACTTTTTCATCGGGCAACAGCCCCATGGTGAGGGATATCTGCCTATGGCAAATTGGACAGGAGATGTTATCTTTTACGGGTGTAGGGCATCCTACACCCAACTCTCTACGATTATTAGATCGGGACTTATGGTTTTAAAAAGTGGATTCTGAACCACTTTCAGAAACGTCCACCGCACCGCCGGGACTCGAATCCGAAACCTGTGGCAGAGTCGATTACTATAATTTGGTTAAAAGTCAAAAAGAGTTTTGAGTTTAAATCAACGGTAACGAAAACCAAAACTCAAAAAATATTTTAATTATGAACATAACGAAAAATTAAAGATGATATCTGTACTGGATTAGAATAATAGGATTGATAAGATCTACTATATAATTACCACGTTAAAAAAAATAACTATGGTAAATAACAAATAGGGCTCCTCATTTTTTTCTTTTCCTTTCTAGTCATTGTTTTTTCCTTTCTCATGGAGGGGGAGGAGTGCATTAAAGTGGTTTCATACAAGCATTCATTTTTTAAAAATTTTCACAGAATATTATTTTTAAGAATTTAGGAATATCCACTATATTGTATATCTTACTGGTATTTCGTTGCTATTTTAACTGAATATTGGGATAACGCCCTATTTAATGAGATCAAATGACCTATTTTAAAGTAAGCAATTGAAGGTGCTTGATAGTTTTATTAGTAAAATTCTTATTTCGCAAAATTCAATATTTAGTATTTCAATTGATAAAAAATAGTTTACATTAATGTCAATATTTCAATCGATCAAGTTCCTACCAGGGGTAAAGAGCAATACGTAATGC